>VXBN01010350.1:904209-1018147 GCA_013397395.1 Sinosuthora webbiana
ACCCGCGGACGCCGCTCACCCGTGCTGCTCCTGCTCGCCCGCCGCTCAGCCCTGCGGAGGGGCACGGCGTGTGCGTTCCTCACCGCACTTCTGTTTTGCTGAGAAAAAACTGCAGCTTTGGGTTTGCGCTTGTCATGTCAGACTCCTGTCAGTCCTTCGGTACTCCCCGGGGCTCAGTCGGCTTAAGCCAGGAATTCCTGTCCTGACATTTCTGGCGGATCCGTACGCATAAAATTTGGTGTCAGTCACTGGAGGCTGGAAATCAGCAACACAGAGGCCAAGAAAAAACATGCTACTACTCTATTTGAACGGCCCTGTAATTGTTTGTGCAACGTTTTATCCCCAGAAAAAGCATCACGATGCACGAAAGCATCGCTAGTGAAGTGAACACACTACATTCAGAGATCAAGAGGTACTGCCCCTTCCTGACAGTGGAAATACCATCTCTCTGCACCTTTATTTGTCCCTTCCCAACTTGGTTTTGCATATAGGTAGTTGTCAGTTCTTTGGGAACATGGAGCAGCTCTCACATGACATGAAGTTTATACAACAATGTTGTTGCACCGTGTCCTTCATGTTTCCCAACCAGCTATTAATTAATGCAGTACACACAGTAAACCTGGAATGGGGAATTGCCTTTTATTTTTTTTTTTAATTGATAACATGTATAAATCTTTAATTCCAGACAAACTGGCAGCACTTCACAAACCACAAGCTGAATCTTGTCAAGTGGTGAGAACTCTAATCTTGATCCAGAAAACCAGTAACGCACATGCGCAATTCCAAGCATATGGAAGGCTTACAGATCTGTGGGCTTGAAATTCCTATCCTTCCAGCAAAGAGAGCTGCAAAGAACATGCTTTGCTACAAAAGAACTCAGGAAGGATCGACACTGGTTAAATACTCTGAATGAAAGACACCAGAAGGTCCACAGGATTTTTTAGCTGTCATTTGAAAGACTCTGGTTATACAGTGTGTGCAACTCAGCTCTCCTAGACAGACTGAACTATTGCTTTTATTGTACAGCCTGCAAAGTGAAGCCAGAGTGGATATAACTGTTGTGTGTCAATGCATCAACAGGCAGGGAAAAGAACTTTGAGAGATAAGGGATGATTTAAGTATAAGGGCAAACTAGCTATGGATAAGCAGCAGAAAATTACTATACCTATTAGAAAAGGGAGGACCTGGAAGAGCCTCCCTATGGGAACCCCAGAGACAAAACCAAACAAAGCAGACATTGTCAGGTGCTGCATAGTGTGATGCATGAAACAGCATCACAGACGAATGGATTTGGTGACTCAGCCCAATTTCCCTTGTACGATAGGATTTTGGCCTGGAATGCCTCACTGCAGCAGTTAGGTGAGTAGGCTTAGCAAGTTCAAACAGCACCTTCTGTCATACTTTACCAGAGCTGCCTCTGTCACTACCTCTGCTCTCCCTTCCTCCTTGTCTTCTCATCTACCTTCCCTCTCCTCTGCCTCTCCACTGACTATGACACCACACGTTTTTTTGGCAGCTGCACTGCTGAGATGTGTGGATGTGCTGGCTGAGAGGACACCTCGCCTGCAGTAGGAAGCCATGGGAAGCTCTCTTGGGCACCCACTAGTCCAAACGCCACACCGTCTGCTGAGCACCTGGCAGCCCAAACAAATTGTTTAACTGGCCAAGTGTGTTCTGCAAACCTGCTCTAGAACTTTCCCCAGCTCCTTCAGTCTGCCTTTTTGTTGCAGGCTTCAAGAAGTAACATTCAGCTGCACAGCTACCACTCCTCTGAATTTTCCTGCCCTTCTCAGTATTTAGTAGGCATTGTGCAAGCTGTGAGTTAGTTTCTGTGATAAGACCTTGAGAACACATTGGGTCTGTCTCCTTTTCTGGAATTCAGAGGCTGCTTCACAGGTGTAAAAAGCTGTTTGACATGTCTGACTCATTCCTGTTTCTTTCTTCAGGACTTGCCATGGGACATGGACATGAATCTCATGTTGGTCATAAGATGATTCAGGAAAGCCCAGAGTTTCCCAAAAATCAAAATTATTGTACACAGGGCAGGGCCTGACATCTCCGGTTAATAAAGATAATGAATCTTGGTAAAGCCTCTTAGGAGCACTCTGTCAGGTCCCAGTAGTTACAGCTGCTCTTAAGTTCCTTGATCTATACTGCCTGTAAGCACCATTTTTTCCTAAATTCCATGCACATCTTCAACATCATGATTACCTCTATCATACAACTAGGTTACCTCTCCGAGGGGCTGAACTTTGGTCAAATCCCCGTTTTGAAGATAACATACCTTCAGAACCTTCTTTGTTTCTTTTTTCTCCTTTTTATTTAAATATAGGAAATGTTTGTAGGAGTCTTCAACTGAAACTCTCAGAAAAAACCCAGCAGATTCCTCATTGCATTCATGGGTAGAACAGGGAGAAAAACAGTTTAGACCAAAGTTGTCTTTCTCCTTAGGATTTACTGCCAGCCCTGTTTCCAACAGATCAGATAGGCACGTCCCTGGCAAGACACAAGGCCAGCAGCAAGGGGCAAAGGGAAGGAAAGATGAGTTCAGGACGAGCCACTAAGAAGGAAATTAAGTAAAATATGGTATGAAGAGGCTTTGATTTCATCAAAGAAATAGTTGTCTGGGACTTAAAGAAAGGATATTCCAGAGCACAGATGAATTTCTGTTTCTATTAGTCGTCTTCTTTCTGTGAATGCCTTTTCCTGGTCTGCTGTATTTCCAACTTTACCCCTGAATGAAGCTCCTGTACATTCAGTTGAGTGTGCCTAGCAAAGGATTGATTTGTTTCTCTGAGTGTAGTTTATAGTTTTGGTTTTTGACCTCACTTCTCCCGTTTACAGCCTGGCACTTAGAAAGGGTCTTTCTGTTTAATTCTGATGTCACTTTCCTAAAAGAAATGTCAGGCACCAGAAAGGAACTGCCATTTCAGAAATAGGGAAGGCCCAGATCTCTTGTAACCCTGAACCTCAGCAGACAGAAAATAAAGGATAAAGTTACTGAGATGGGAGGAAGTGTAAATTGATTTTACTGATGGATGATGCTGTTTGATAATAGCTGATCCCCAGGTAGACTCCTAAACTTTTTCACAGCAGCAGAACCTGAAACTAGAAAAGACAAATAATACCTAACACCTATAAAGAGAAGGACAAGAGAGGGACCTTACCTGAAACTGTAGACAGAGGCAGAAAGAGTCAAGAGGATCCTTCTTTGCCAAGATACAAGTCAAGCTGTCCTGCTTGCCAAAGCCAGGCTTTCACATCATTCTGAGCTCACAGCACCACTGTCATTGCTTCAATAATGAAGTGACCTTCAATGCGTTAAGAAAAAAAAACATGTATCAGTGCATGAAAGGTGATGAAATGGTTGGTTTCAAGAAGCATCATGTGCAGTGGGTGAGGGATTGATTAGTCCCTCAGACACCAATCTCACTTTTAAAGGCTTTTAACAGTTAAGGGATTACATTAATTCCTATAATTTTGTAATGCCATAAGGCATTACAAAACCAATCTATCCTTGAGCACCTTGGGACAGAGAGGGATACTGTTGCCCAGATGTCCAGTGACAGGTGTCAAGGAGATGTCTGCAGGCACTCATGTACCATGGCCATGAATTTAACATCAAAAAAACCCAAGTTGCATGATTTTACCCAGGATGGTCAGAGTAGTTTTCGACTCCAGTTCTTCTGAGTCCACCCCTGTGGCTGTCAGCAATTAAGTCAATTAGGTCCTTTCTTTGGAGTGCTTTGGCTCATTCCCTGAGGAGTGTCAATAATCCTGTAGAGGAAACCTGTTGGTGGAGACCGTATTACTGTTTGTGGATTTGTAGTTCTGGCTGTACTTACATCTATGGCTGAACAGTGAGTATTTCTGAACTGTCAGAAGCTGGATGGTGTCTGCTGCAAAGCAAGGTCATATGTTCTATATGAAAGTTGTGAGAATTAATTTATTAGAAGAAAGGTGCCCCAGAAAAGCCAAGCCATGCGAATCACAGTCTTGCAATGGTGCAGATGGGGATTAAAATCCACTGTACAAACACATCAGAAACCAAACTCTTTGTGCATACAGTGCGGGAACGCGTCTAGTTCTCTCCTTAATGGCTCACACAGCTTCCTGAAAACGGATGAAAAGCACATCTCTGAAAGCAATAAGGAGCCATGCAGCCACATCTGGGGCATTCCATTTGATAAAATAAATGAACAAGCTAGAGAAAAAAGGAAAATGTGATATCATTTTTCCAAACCCAGCTGGGTGAGGGAAGAGGTAGTTGCACAGAACTGTTCAGAGTAAAGCAACACACCTTCCCTGAACTCCCTAGCACTTGCACCCTTCCCTTGGGATCCACAAACTCATAAGCCTTCCAGGGCTCAGCAAGCTTATCTTCCCTTGCCATCACAGATGCTTTAAAGGGATGCTCAGGAGCAGAGGTCAGATGCCAGGCTCAGTCCTGCTAAATACATTTCTGCCTCGAGTGGGAGGCAGGGGAACGGGCAGACCCCCAGCTCAAGTGCTCCCAGGGCTGAGATGCAATTAGCCACAGCTGAATACTCAGCCCCTCCATCCCCCTTTTGATTTCCTATTTTGATAGGCAGTGCAATAGTTAACTTTGTCTATATTTAAAATATCAGCACAGGCCATCTGAGTTGGCAGATACTGAGGTGAACTGGGCAGGTCAGTGTTATTGTTTCAGATTCTGCAACCGCATCACTTAGCACAGAAAAGACAGATCAAATGCATCTCAGAAACCATGCTATCCATGGCTTCTCATTTACTTTAATCTCCTTTTGTAGATAAGTTTAGATTTTGGAGAACACAGGGGTGCCTGGGACAGTACTGTCCCGGTTCAAACCCTCCACAGACTCAAGTGCTGCACAAACACTGACCTTACCAGGGTCACACCGAACCAGGCCCAGGATGCAGCCTCATTTGATATCTGGGGAAGGTCAGACTGGGGAGCTAAACAGGTGGTTTTCAATCATTTGCTGATTTGGAAATCACAAGTGTCCTCAGGCCACAAGATCTATCAAGCCCCGGTATGAGATTCTTTTTTTTTTTTTACATGAACTGCATCTCCTAATTTTTAAATATCAATTGTACAAAATTGAGTTTGGTAGATACAGCACTGAAAAAAAATAAAAAAAGGCAGTGAAGTATATCTGGAAAATGAACCCACATACCCTTATTGGTGAAAAAAGGACAGAAAATATAAGTTGGTTTTGTTGTTGTTGTTGTGGTGGTTTTTGTTTGTTTGTTTGTGTTTTTGGTTTTGGTTTTTGGTTTTGTTTTGTTTTGTTTTGTTTTGTTTTGTTTTCATTGTAAAGCTGACTTGAGGTCATCTTTCCTCAGAATGACTGAGAAAAAGTCACAGAAGGCATCAGTCTCAGAATCAAATGCAGGACCAAAACTCAAAAAAAGAATGATCATAGCAGTTTCTGTAAATGTGACTCTTTTCCTGCTAGAAAGAAATTTTAAGCACAAAAAGTTGCTGAAACAAATGAAGGATAACAGACTCAAGCAGTTATATGTGCCCTGGAGTTTATAAGGAAGGGAACTTCCATATAGACTTAACACATCAGTGAGTAAAAGGAAAATAACAGAACCAACATACTTGGCTTTAAACAAACATTTGGAAGACTGAATCACAGAATTCTGAATATAACTAATTCACATCTCTTTTGACATAACAGCACCCACATAATTTGAGAACTGTCTTAAGAATTGTGAATAAGGAATAAAAATAGCAAATTACTGAGCGGGAAAAGGTACTTAATGTGTTTAAAATGGATCATGGTAGTGCTGTGCTAGAGTTCAGACCAAGATTTTCACTGTAATTTAGAAGAGACTGTCATTGATGAAATTATCAGATGACATAGGGAGACATTTTGAATAGCAATGAGGACAAGAAAATAATTCCAAGAGGTTCTAAAAAATCAATTTAAAAATCAAGTCCTTGATCCATAAAGCTGCAAACCTAGTGATTCCTGCTCTCCTATAGATTGTATTTTTATATCACCATCACACTGGATCTCACTTGGGCTCATTCTATAACCCCCTCCGCCCCCTTCCCAGCTCCTTCCCATGCCTCCACACTTCTTCCTTTTCACAGGATTCTCTGTATTTCCACCCACAGTAACCACCTGTTTTGGCTAGGGGAGGCAGAGCAGATGCTGTCGCCGGTTTCAGATTCTACTCTGCTCGGTACATTCTATTGTGTTCCTCACCGAGAACACTGTAACTGTGATCTTGGCAGAAAATTATCAAAAATCACAGCAGAGTGCGGGACTTGGAGAACAGATTTCTGATGTGAGGCTTAATAGCATTAAACAGCAGAACTAGATTCTCTGATGCAGCCAATGTCCATTAGGATACTCCTTTACACACCCCAATCCTAGCCCTGGCTTGCACTCACTTTAGCTCCAGGCACAACTGAGCAACCTCAGAACAACACCTGTGTGACACCTGCAAGAATGCGGTATGGCAATGTACTCACCAAGGTGATTTTTTTTTCTAGACAAGAGTCTTAACTTGTCCCCTATCTGGGTGAGACAAATCTGGAGGATTTATCTGGCTTGAGGAACCAGTCTCATGTAAACAGTTTTAACTAGGGAATAGTCAAAAAGGGATACACTGTCTTCCCACTGGGGCAGGGGGAGAGGAACAAGGTTGGAGGGCAGAACCTAAAGGACCTTTATCATCCCCTCCCTTCGTTAGTACATGGTTGTATCATGTAACCAACAGTACAGTGAGTTGTAGCACAGGCTTGCATTTATGTTCTGGCTCCCCAAATGTGCAGGCTGAGAGCACTCTGTAAGGGATAATTTAGTACCGATGCAGCGAAGAAGCAAGAAAAGTTAAGTAAGCCCGGGAAGAGGAAAACATCACCTGAACCTCGGCCCAAAGCTTCCTGCTACTCTGACATAAGAGACTCGAGAAGGATTGTTTCGTCGAGGAAGCAATGCCATAGGGCAGAAGAGCTGCCCAGAGCGGCCACCAAAGCGGGCCGAGGGTGGCCCAAGGTGAGCAGGGCGGGGAAGGCCCCGGAGAAGGCTGCGGTGTTACAGCGGGGAGACGGGCTGGAGAAGGCGGACTGCGGGGCAGCGCTGGGAATTCGGGACTGCCGCGCCACCTGCCCCCGCCGCGTGTCCCGCGTGTTCCGGGTGTGCCCGAAGAGCCGCCCGCTCCCGGGTGTGGCCCGGGTGTGCCCGGGAGCTGCCCCATCCCGATGTCCCGGTGTCTCCTGTGGGTTCCGGGCGCGCCTAGGAGCTGCCCCATGTCCCGGTGTCTCCATGTCCCAGTATCGCTCTGTCCCGGTGTCCCGCTGTCCCGGTGTCCCGGTGTCCCTCTCTCCCCATGTCCCGCTGTCCCCGCGTCCCTCTGTCCCGCTGTCCCCATGTCCCGGTGTCTCCATGTCCCAGTATCGCTCTGTCCCGGTGTCCCGCTGTCCCGGTGTCCCGGTGTCCCTCTCTCCCCATGTCCCGATGTCCCCGCGTCCCTCTGTCCCGCTGTCCCCATGTCCCTCTATCCCGGTGTCCTACTGTCCCCATGTCCCTCTATCCCGCTGTCCCTCTGTCCCGCTGTCCCGCTGTCCCCGTGTCCCTCTATCCCGGTGTCCCTCTGTCCCCGTGTCCCTCTATCCCGGTGTCCCTCTATCCCGCTGTCCCCGTGTCCCTCTGTCCCCGTGTCCCTCTATCCCGGTGTCCCTCTGTCCCCATATCCCTCTATCCCGCTGTCCCTCTGTCCCGCTGTCCCGCTGTCCCCGTGTCCCTCTGTCCCGGTGTCCCTCTGTCCCCGTGTCCCTCTATCCCGGTGTCCCTCTATCCCGGTGTCCCCATGTCCCTCTGTCCCGGTGTCCCTCTGTCCCCGTGTCCCTCTGTCCCCGTGTCCCTCTATCCCGGTGTCCCTCTGTCCCCATATCCCTCTATCCCGCTGTCCCTCTGTCCCGCTGTCCCGCTGTCCCCGTGTCCCTCTGTCCCGGTGTCCCTCTGTCCCCGTGTCCCTCTATCCCGGTGTCCCTCTATCCCGGTGTCCCCATGTCCCGGTGTCCCTCTGTCCCCGTGCCCCCCGAGCAGCCCCGCGGCGCTCGCAGGGCGCCCCCTGGCGGGCCCGTTCCCCGCGGGGCTGTCCCGGACCCGGGCCGGGGGTTCCCGCGCTCGGGGGGAGAAAAGAGCCCCGGCAAGGCCCACAGCCCTGAGGGGGAAAGAGAGACCCACAAAAGAGGGCATTGGAGCTCGTCTGTGCTCTGAAATCGATTTCAAGCATTCAGGACGGTCCAGCATTTTGTCCATCACCTCCGATGGACTTCGGGGAACACTCGGGAGCACTAGGAATTCTTAGGCTCAGAGGAGCTGTGTAAAAACCGTACTTAAGCCCTGTAAGTATAAAAGAGAAAAGTAGCTTACTGTCCCCTTTCCCTAGCTTGTTCTCAGCTTGAATTAATTACATTTATACAGTATTATTAAAAACTAATCTGGGGAAGTATCCCTTTGTGTGTCTGGTGATCGGTATGCCTGACCATAAATTCTTACTCATTTTTTGTGTGAATCGTGCTATTTCATGAAATATTTTTATGGATGAGATTCTTTTTGTTCAGATGCTCTGTAATCAGCAAAATCAACAGCACACTCATCCATTTATCTTTGCAGCCATAAAAATGCTGATACCTTCTTCTCCAGGCAAGGACAGGAACATTTAAAAATCCTTTTTCCATTCACAAAATTTAAACTTTTTACAAAAAGGGCTTTTAGAAACATGCAGTCCTATACCAGCTGGTGGAGCTCAGTAAATAGCAGGGAGATTTGTCCATAAACATCCCCTGAACTGGAAGAGAGTCGTTACTCAGCCACCTTTATTAACTTTCTGCTTTAATTTCCACAAAAGCTGATGCCTTTGGGATATTGCTGCTTTTTGTTTTCTGCTGACAGAAAGCATTACAAGTGCACTGAATTTACTGTGGAGTTGCTACCACCTTGACGTACTGAAGTTCTACAGAACAGGTTTCCTTGGCACAAATCAAATGTATAACTTTATATAGAACAGCTGTAACAGATGTGGGTAGCCCCAGCTATCAGCTGCAGGGGAACATTTAGTCACTGGAAAGGTACCCTGAGCATTTCATTTGTAGGATGATCTGGGAGAAAATGTTGTAGTTAATGTAAACGAGTGAAATATCATGTGTCATCTTTCAAACGCATCTGCAACAGAATTGAATATTCAACATGGACACCTGCTCAAAGACCCCAGCTAAAAGATGTTTTAAACCCCCCAGAACTTCAAACTTTTCTTGTTGTTTTCTTGGAGACACGAGGGATACTTTCATACTTTTCTCAGTACTTTGAATGCTAAAACATACCTTAAAATTAAAATAGAAGGTGTTAAACATTTAAATCAGAAAATGAGTTTTCAAAGAAAAATACAAAATGCCTCATGAGCAGCTACAATAAATAGGTTATTTAATTTGGGAACATGAGTGTTTCTGTTAGAAATTATTATTGAATGTCTGTATGTTCTAGACTAATTGAAAAGAAAAAAAGTCTCCTTATACAATCAGTAGAATTAAGTGTTGTCCAGTGTCCTAAGTACTGGAAGAAATTGTGAAAAGCATTATTCTAATGCTTTTTCAGGCTGCAGAAGCAGAGACAGTGATGTGATCTAATCAAGCATTCAATTGCCAACACATCTTCTTAAAAAGTTCTCTTTGGACTCTCTTTAGACCATTCCTGTGCTAGCAATTTTACTGATTGTGAAACATGCATACTGTTTGGGCTTAGCAAAAGAACCCGGGTTTTACTGGGCCACATCACTCTCAAACAGGAAGAAAATAGTGTAGGCTTTGTTCTAGGCATACAAGCAGTGCTACAGAAATCGTTGGAATTTAAGCACGTATTTTATATTAAAAGCAAACGCTCAATTGTTTTGCAGGATCAAGAGCTGCAAGTCTTAGTGATGCCATGGTTTCTATGACAACTAAGTGTGATTTAAAATGAAGGATTATGATTTAAAGGAACACACATCTGGCCTTTTCCACTGACGTGGTCCTAGTTTATCCTGTACCTTGTGTACAAATCTGTTCATCTCTGTGGAATCACTGAGCCCACAACCAAGAAGGGCAGGCCTCACCAGACCGGGCAAAAAGGACTGAAGTGCATTCTAGTCCTGCAGACTTCGAGGAGACTAATAAATTCAGACTTGGGGCTGCACTATCCCTTCAGGCACAGCTGCAGCCCAGGAGCTTGCTGATAGCTGAGGGATACTGCAGCAGCAATGCAAGAAATGAAGTGCCTGGTAGAAAGCAGCAGGTGCTGTGCACTCCCTCCCTTCAGAGCCCTCACAGCCTTGACATGGTTTCCTGCACCCCAACCTGTCCTGGGGTTGGTTCCATACCCTGTTGAAGGCTTGAGCTGTGGAACTGTTAGCCAAACCCTGGCGTGAGCAGGTCACAGACCCACAGCTTCCTTCCTGCACCCAGCAGTGGTCTCTGCTGGCTCACTGCTCCTCGCAGCCCTGAACTGTGCAGAAACTCCACTTCCCCCCTGCTTTCTGATTAACTCATTCTCCATTTGGCTCAGCAGGGAACATGTCTGATGTCAGCTATCTCCATGGTCCTCAGTGATCTCTGCAACATAACCAGAAAGGTATTTTCATCCCATGGGAGCAGGTGCTAAAAGTAATTCCATATGACTTAGTGCTAAAAGCTAGCCCAGACTAGCTAGTTTGGAACAGGGTAGGAAATACCTGAGAAAAAGTAAACTCTCTCTCGTCCTCGGTGTAAGAACAGCAGCCTGCTCTTTAACTGTGAGTGCCTAAATGCAGCCTTGCAAACCCCCAGCAGCCAGAAGGCTGCAGCCCGTTCTCAGCTGCTCCTGTGCTGTTGCCCAATTCATGTCGGCAGTTCAGCCATTTTGGGTAGGAATGTCTTCTCCTCTGTGTCACTGTCTCATTTTCAGAGAGCAGCGTGGCTCTGGGCTGCTGTGCATTCAGGACACACTGATTCACCTGCTGCTTTTACAGGCAAATGACTGCCAGTGTTGCGAATTTGTTCAATGGCCCTTTTAAGTACGTCGCTGGCTTTGTAGCAAACAGCTCCCTTTAGATTAGGATAAACGCTTTACCAGGGAGATTAGTGCCACTGCACTTGTGAAGTCATGATATTCCCTACAAATAAAATCAGTGGCTATAAATAGCCAGAACATCTTCCATCCTATGAGATTATGAGCTTCTTCCTTACAAAACAGATGAGCTCATTGACAGACAATTTTGTGATAGCCATATAGCTTCAACATAAGATTGAGCCCATCATCATTAGACCAATTAAAGCTCCTTTTTATACCAGTATAATAATTGACGTGCTGATAAACTGCTTCAGTTCATTGTTACTGCAATATCCACAGCTGCTCTAAACACATCCATGTAATCAATATGGCCCATTAAAAGGTTTCTAAACGAGTTAACTCTTCCAGGAATCAGCTGGATTTCTGAGACACTATCGTGCCTTTTGTTCTGTGTTTCTTTTATTTACAGAGGCATTAGGTCCAATCACAAGCTGATCACACACACTCGAGCAGAGCATAATATGAATGTCGCATGCTATTATTGTAATAGAAGTTGAGCAAGAGAACCTGGCTTGAGGCTACTTTTCCCATATTAAAAAAATACCTAACCTAACCTGCATCATTCTGACAGAACTAGGTTAGGGAGTGACTGTGTGTGCATTTGCACGGGCAGGGCAGGACGTACCGTGAGGGATGGCAGCCAAAGACAGGGAGCTCTAACTCCAATTCAGCAGCAGCCAGAACAGCATCTCCCGGAGCAGCCTCAGCAACGTGACCCAAAGGGCCCATTTCAGCACCATGCCAGGCTGTGGCCAGCACTGAAGACAAACTGGGGCTCCAGTTCTCATGGTGCCATTGCCCCCAGTCCCTGTGCAAACGCCTGCGCAGCTCCCAGGGCAGAAGCTCGGGGCAGCCGGGAACGGAATTCTTGTGTAAAGGTGTGGCTGTGGGTACAGCCATCGGGCTCTGCCCTGCTCTCTGGGATAGGTTAGAAGCATTCTCAGGAGCCGCAGAAAATCCCTCTAAACGCCTAACTTTACTGCAGGTCCAGAAGAAACAAATCTCTCAGATCAGCCTCTCCCTGCCCTGCTTCAGAGGGGGGAGAATCCTCCCCTGAAAGCTTGCACATATTTATTAGGGGGCTTGGAGCGTTTGTTGCTGGCTGCAATTAAAAACCCCAACTAAACCTGCCAAAGCCTTTTAGAAGTTTTGTTAACCTGCTACGAGGCAAATGCTTGAACTTCAGACTTACTCATCCACGAATCTCTTTTTTGAATCAGGTACTTCTACTTCAAGCACTTGCCACATTCGGGAGATAAAGGGTTTTAAGCAGCTGCAGATACCCATGCAGAAGCAATTACTTGTTCCTGATGCCTGCAGCATCCCACGAGAACTTCCCAGTGTGAAATGCAACTGCACAGTCTCCTCTCAATGTTCACGTCAGGCAGCCTCATACCAAGCACTAACGCTGGCTGCTGCACATGCACTAGAGGAGCTACAAAGAGGTGTATTTTCACACTTGGAAGAAGTCATCACATGCATACAGCCCATTATGGGGACTAGGCAGTGACATAAACAGAGCTTTTCAGCTGTTTGTTGCTATCTGCTGCTAATGTTGCCACTAGAAAAGGCAAAAAGGCAACTCTGCATTTTCCCTGCTGAAACACAAACCTTTAATGAGTTTATTTTGAATTGTGTCTCAAAGACCAGGCAGAGATAGGTAGTAGGCTGCACAGCTTCGAACAGCTTGTCAAAATCCTTTTAGGAAACGAAACAGCATACATTTTTTGAGGGGTTCCCATCTGTCTTTAATTTCTAATTTGATTTTTGCAGCTCACACAGCTCAGATGGGATTTAGCTGAGAATACATAACCTGAAGCTGGGTTCCTGAAGTTTTCTTCATAGCAGCATGGCACCTACATAAGAAACTTCTTAGGCTGCTGAGCTGCAGCTCAGGCCCTAGGTCTCCTCTCTGCCTTCTTCAGATAAGGAGGGTCACTCAGCCCCAGATCCCAGTGTCCCCAGGCAGAGTGCTCCTGAATGTGCCAGGTATAGCTGCAGGGGAGCAGCTGTGTCAGGGGTGAAGCACTGAGCTCTCTCTCTGTCTCTGGCCACCTTAGCCCACCATTCCTGCTGGTCCTGGTACCAAGTTCTGTTAGTTGCTTTGGTTTAAAATCCCTTTGGAGGTTGTTTACAAAGGCTTTGGCTCATGAGAAGCACGAGGCCCACTTTGGAAAGGGTGGTGGTGCCCAGAGGCAGTGAATTCTACATTGCTTCAGTTGTAGAACTCCACCTTAGAGTTCCTGTCCAGGGAAAGGAGCCAAAGAAGCTGCCTCTTCCAAAGAAAGATCTTCTGGAGTCTACATCACCCCCTGATGTTTTGAAATTTCCCGTGGACCACATCAGTCATGGTGAAGTGAGAACTCAACCTTGCATCGAGAAGCACAGCATCATCTGTGTTGAGGATACCATCTTGTTTTGAAAATCCCACATCTGTTAGAATCCCTTAGGCTCCTATTACAACATATAGTGACTAAAAAGAATTGCTTGTTTCCTGGTGTTTCAGTTAGTTTGCTTAGTGTGCCTGGCAGCATTTTGCAGAGTTTCACTGTTTCCCCAAGGCTGTCAGTCAGTTTTCCCTGTTGTTTGTGTGGGCTTTTCACACAGAACACAGAGGAGGAAAAAACACTAAAAAAACGCGGGAAAATGTGATTATAATCCACTTAAAACAGCCAGCAGGGGGATGTGCAGGACAAAGAACTCCTCTGACTTTTAGAAAAAAGTGGATTTCAAATTTACTATGCCTAGTTAGCTGTAGAAAATATCTTTCTATGACAAAAGAGCACAAATCATCAGCCAATCACTGTCTCTGGCAATTTCAAAATCAGCTGAAGAAACACAATTTCATCTCTATTGATTAGATTATATATGGCTATGTAGGTTAAGTGCATATAAGAAGTCAGTGATCAACTTCTGCCTAGTACTTACATTTTCAGAAACACAAGCTGAGTAGCATGTTCTTTTTAGGATGGGAAAAAAGTATGTAGTTATCAAGGCAGAAAAGCCAGAAATTTTGGGGTTTCCCCCCACCCAGTAATCAATAATTAGCTCTATTATTTACAGATCTTTAGCTTTACTTCTGTTGGTATAACCAGTTGTGGGCTTCAGTCCCCAAAGGTAAGATCTGCACCCCTCCAAGGAAGGAGGACACTTCTTTCAGCTTTTCTGTCCCAGCAGCTCAAGTTGCTCCTCTAGACACTGACCAGATCCAAGAGGCTGCACCTGAGAGCTGAGGCACAGGAAAGGCCATGACCCTCAGTGCGAGAAATTGGAGAGAAATTACCTTGATGAACTCCTCGATGTTGATATTTGTCACTTTTTAGAGAAGAGCTGCTTTGAGAAAAACCATTCAGGACATGGAGACCTCCTATCTCTATGGGGATGGAGCTCACAGGATTTTTTTGTGACTTTTATGTCTGTGAGCGGACTTGGTGTTTAATACAAGCAGCTTTCTTCACACAGCTACTCAGCCGAGCGCCGTCCACATCAGGGACGTGTCGTTCTTCACAAGCCAGGGGAAGGCAGCAGGAACAAGGCGGGAGAGCACGGGGATGCCTCCACCAGAACAGGACACGTGTCGTATGGATTCGCTTTCTGTACGCAGCAGGACGTGCTGGGAATGCCGAGGAGCTGACCAGGAGATGGCGAGAGAGGAACACTTTTGGAAGCACCTCAGGGGCCGTGACCCGCAGCCCCCCGGCAGGGCCGGAGCTGCCCTGGGAGGCAGGAGAGGGGCCAGAGCCATCCCACGGGACACGGGCATGGATAGTGATGGAGCTAACTAATTAAAGGGATCGTTCTGCTCTCCAAGTCCCGTTTGCTCTGGAAATCCGAAGTTTTCTGAAAAATCCGTAAAACTTGAATACAAAACCGAAATAATACCTGCAAATCTTTTGAAGCAGAAGGGGAGAAAACAATTCTTAACAGTCTTGAGACACAATGGCTGTTTCTCAGAAGGTGGTGCAGACAGTACACTCCTTGGCAGGTATCTCCACACAAACCAGGGACACTCAGGTAAAACTGGAGCATTCTTACGATATCACTGCAGCTGCTATGGATCAGTATTTATCCAGAGGATATCAGAACCCTGGACACTCAAAGATAATTCCTCATATATTGCCGTGGTTATTTTCTTCTCCTAGTGATCTGATGTGCAAGTTCAGAAAATACTCCTTGAATTAAACTAAACTGTTAAGTTCAAGCAAAGAGTTCTATTTCTAGACAACTGCTCCTATTAATTTAAGTCACACTAATTTTACTATTCAGCATCTTGGGAAAACCTCATGGTTTTTCCAGTATGAGATGAAATGTTTCTCATAATTTTAGTCCTCCTGAGAATCTACGACATACTTTGTATTCTGAAAAAGCACCTAGAAATCTGTTTTTCTGAGGTTCATAAAGCCCTCACCTGTTTGCCAGTGTTTGCTTTGGCTCAGACTGAAGTCAGCCAGGGAATTAATTCTGTATGATAGCCAGACAGAGTTGTGATGGAGTTTTACCCTCTGAGTGCAGCACAGGATGGTTTGATGAAGTTTTCAGTACAGATACATTGACAGTGGTTACAGTGTAGTGTAGAAGGAAAGTGTGCTCACACTATATGTCCCAAAGCTAGTCTATTCCATTTTATTAAACTACCACATTTTTTTACAGGGGAAAAAGTCACTTTGGAGAAGCAATGTTGCTCAATATTTATCCATGACTTCTTTCACCTTTTAATTTCCAATAATTTCACTTTTCCCGACCCATTTTCAACTAGGAGCACTGGAAACTGTTCAAATCTGTCCTGATCAACCCTATGTTTCTATCTTGTGTATGCTAATGTCTTAAATGCTCAAAATAAGAAGGACTTCATAGGAATAATCCACATTATCTGTTAAACTGGAATCTTCAACACTACCTACTTTAGTTACTCACCCAGTGTCCAGTGGCTTTGTGCTCCATCTGGCCATCTACAGAGATCCAGCTGGCCTCAGTGTTAGTCCAGGAACCTTGCACTCTCACTCAGCTATGCACATGAACTCCAGGGGCCACACAGGTGAGAAGGTCCCCAGCTCCATGCAGGAACAAGTCCCACAGCCCTGGAAGCTCCCTGCTTTGCACTGGCTGCCCTGGATCAGTCCTGGCCCATCTGACTCTTTGGGATGGTGCTTCCTGGTGGCAGGTCCTGCAGAGTCCTGCACTAAATAACTTTGCCAGGGTAGCTTTGGGCCTCTTGGAAAACAGAGTCACTCATCTTCAGACATTCTGTGAGAAGTAAGGCAGTGTTACAGACTGTGTTTTCCTCTGTGTATCTGATGCTCACTTTGGTACCTGGGATCCATCTGTCACACTCAGAATGGAGCCAACTGCTTGGCAGTCTGCTACAATACTCTTCACTTTTGTTTGCTGTTAACCTTTTGCAGTACTGATTTAGCTGCTGATTGACTGTGGTTTCTTTTGGAGAGCATGGTAAGAAGTATTTGAAAATCACCCTATCAATCACATAACTACATACCATTTCAAGTGGGTTTTGTCAGTACTACCTCACATAAACAGTCTGCAAATATCCCCCGTTCCTCCACAGGGAAACTCTTGTGAGATACATCTATTTGTAGAAACAGGCTCCCTAAATGACAGAGATGGACGTAGGAGACTCATGCGAAAGACTTTTCAGTCACACACTAGCAAACAGTTAAAAAAGAACCTCTCTGAACACACAACTTAGGTAACCAGTGGCAGAGAAATAGCACATGATCAGCTGTGCGCTACAGAGAAGAACAAAGTCCAAGGGAGAAGACTGGAAATAGCCTCCAGGTAGGTTCTCTGGGGAAGTTCAAAACTTCATCCATATCAGCAGGCACCTAGCATCTTTAAAACAGGCTCAGAGTCTTTCAGTTCACCTCAATCAACCTGTGGTGGTTCCTCATGGCTAGTTCTTAGTCACTGGCTTTGCAGACACACGGCCCTTCCCATGGTTCTAATGTTGCTGCTCTGTAGTGAACACTTCACAGCCACCAGCCATCCCATCCCATCCCATCCTCTCCTGGCACTCTCCCCACCTGGCCTTGGAAGTGTTTTAAGGCAGGAGTGGGAGACAATGCTGCACTGCCTCAGCTGTGTTGTTTTCACTACCTGCAGAGCAAAGGCAGCAGGGACAGGGTTTTGTGGGGTGCAAGGCTCACTGGGGCAGGTGGCACTCCTCAGGGAGACAGCTTCTGCCCTTTGACAGCTCCTCTTCTCTAAGTCATACAGACAAACAGTTGGCTGGGAGGCAGCTACGAATGTGTGCCCAGGGGAGCAAACACTGAGGCATGCTGAACAGCAGCTGCTCATAAGAAGTTCAGAAAACAGAAGTTTTCCTCCAGTGGAGAAAACGAAATGAGAACTAATACAAAATACTGATGCTGCAGTGAAAATTCCCTAGTACAGATGACAATCTCTTCAGCTTATTTGAGTGTGAAAGTCTTCAATTTCCTAATAAAGAGAAGGTGATTTCAACTCCACCTATTCCCTGTATGGCACCTCTTTGCCACAAGAGTGCATCCTTGCAGCTTGCAGCAGGCACACCCCCTCCTGCTGCAGCATCAAGGTACCTTAAGTCCTGAGTTGCCTTGTACCAGCAGCCCTGAGCCCAGCTTCCAATAAGCAGCCGTTTGCAAATGCTTAGTTTGATATAAGATCTGGTTTATAGCATAGCAAATCAATGGGATGGTAAGAAAATGCCTTGTAACTAGTTTTAAGATTGGTATTGAATATTGGTACACTAACAAAACACTGCTAGAATAACAGTATCCAAAGCAATACTACAATATCCAAAACAATATCTCTAGCCAATCTTCTTAAGATTTCCTTGTCATATTACCCTTTTCCCTATCATGCTAACAACAAAAGAATCACTACCCTAGTAGTTTAACTCACAATCCCTTACCAGGTGCTGGCTAGGTCTTTGCCAGCATTGCAAAGTGTTTTTGTATATTAAACTTCTCAGCAGATGATCTCCAGGCATGTCTCTAGGAATAGGAACCAAGGTGAATAGAAGTAACACAGTATCTGAAGTGTACTCTTGATATTACACGAAGTCTCACACACCTAAGACTATGAGGCTTGTATGTGAATCAGGCAAAGGGAAAGCTGATGAAAACAGAAGTCTCCTCAAGTTTCCCCTTCTAAAAGAAGCTGTTCCATCTTTTTGTGGATTTTGACTTTCCCACGTGGGCTTGTTCACTCCTGTGCTTGCCCTGCACAGTTGGGTACAGAGTTGGAAACCTAAAGAGAATATTGAGGTGAGTATTTCCTGCTTTGGTCAAAGAACATTCTTGCTGAGACCGTATGGATTAGCAGGAGCAGCACAGCTGATCCCCAGACAGGCTATTTAATTTCACAGATATCTCTCTGGAACCTCACTGCTGTCTTCCCAGAAACCACTCCCTCTGGGAATGATCTTATACTTTACAGAAGTAGATGCATCACTTCTGCTATTTCCACAATTTCTCCATGATGACTGCCCTGTAAAAAAGCCACTATAAATAATCCCTAGCAATCCCATTTCAGACACAAAGACTCTACAGATTACACACTTATTCCTGATAATTTTTCCTGGGCCAATAAACAGTTGCATTATTTTGATTTACAGCCACACTGCACTGTTGGATCCTTTCTAAGGTCTCACTCCCTGATACTTTGGGAGACTGACTGGTCTAGAAGCTATGCCAAAGCCATGGGGACCCAGACAGCTGGATCACTGCCCCAGTTTTGTCACAGGCCCTGGGTGTGGGACCTCACAATTGCCATATGAGGTCAAGCAAGTCACAGAGCCTGCTGGTGCCTCCCTTTCATTTCCACCTGTCATCTGTCTCATCTCTTTAGACTGGGAGCTCTGCAGAACAAGGGTTTCTTCTTACAATAAACTCATTCAAGATCACAGGTGTGGTTTCTAGACACAGCTGCAGCACAATGGGAAACAAAAGCAGAGCTGAGCTATTGTCTGAGACTGTCCACAGCATGAGGCTGGCGAGGCCCAAGAAGTGCTGCCAGAAGGATGTGTCAAGGGCAGAATTCATGATGAATAAGATTGCTCATCTGAACGTCTAAAAGCAAATGAGTGTGCACATTAAAGTAATTAAATTCACTTAAGAGGCAGACAACTGTGATACACACAGTCGTGGATTATGAACAGACAGTGTAGTCACTGAAATGATCTAACTAATAGATACTGGTGGGTGTTCTAAGATTCTCAATGACCTAAAAGAATTTTTGTTTTCAACTTCTGAAAAAGGAAGGAAGAAAATGCTTTTGCAGAAGAAAGGAGGACTAAACAGGGAGATCAATGCCCTTGGTTAAACAGATACATGTCAGAGAAAAATACTTATAGTAATATGTGGTGGTTATAAATATGGAACAGTCTTGGATGTGAAATGAGAGGAGAGGCAGGATATTGGTGTGAAGTGGTGGCACTCCTACTAGCAAGAAGACCACAGTTCCTGGATAAAAAAGGAAAATAGGGCAACAGAGAACAGCACTTAAAAAAACACAACAAAAATCCCGAATTTCTCATAGGTTGTAGAGGCCACTATTAGAAAATATGAACGAGAATCTGATCCCAAAACAGATATAAATATGTCCCAAATCTCAAGCACCTGATTAGTAACAGCCCATGGCAGGCAGGGACTTGTCACCAGAAAAGGAAGTTAGACCTGAATAGAAGGCTGGCCCTGGGCTGCAGAAGACAGTAGGACAGCAGGCCTTAGGCTAACCAGGAAAGGCCAAGGTGCAACAGTTTAATTGAATTTTTGAACTGAACATCTCACTTCAAAACCTCTGAAACTGGGACTTTTCCCTCATCAGCTGATGGGTTCTCCATCAGTAAAACAGCTAAAACAGCCAGTGGAGGGCAAGGAGGTACCCAAAGTTCAGAATAGTCTGATTAGCAAAAGGAGGATTTCCTGCATCTCTGCAATTAAGAATCAGCTGCTACGGCTGAACATGGCCAGTTACTAGGTTTGGACTTTTAGGAATTAGGAATTATTATTCTTTACTTTTATCTCACATCACTAATGAATCAGTTAATCCAGGACAACTTCTGGTTGTATGCCTGAATGAGCACTCTCAAATGCAAAGTTTGTAACATGGAATTTGATCCCTTTGAAAGAAAACTTCCCTCCTACAAGTAAATGTAAAGCAGCACAGTTATCATCTCCCAGCATGCCACCAGGCACTGCTTGCCACCTCTTTTCACGAATTTCAGGCAATCGGTCAGATCCTGCTTTCAGGCACATGTGATTAGCTGAGGATCAAATTAATCCCAGGTGGAAACATAGCTATGACAACCAGGTCAATGGGTGTACTCATATCTGTCTTTGGAAGTCCAAACACAGGTAAAATTGTTTTCAAAATACGGCCTTTGTTTTCCCATACTTCTAATAAGCTGAAGTATAGTCTGCTAAGCTATTTTCCGTGATTTACAGTGGGATTTCCATGATTTACCTGTGGGAAAAAATGTCATCCAAGCTGAGGGACAGGTTTCATTTTTCTACCCTCTTCTGGGGTCCAAAGACACCTGAGAGAAAAAGTCAATTCCACTCATTGTCTGCAATATTGCTCATCTGTGGGCAAAGACAGACACCCAGCAACAGGCAAGCCAAGGACATTGGTGCATGGAAGAGGACCAGGACCACTGTGACCTGTCCTTTGGTCTGGGCATCCTGCAACACCATCCTGTTACTACAACAACATTTGGTTTTATAGCCACTGCTGAGATGTTCTGAGGTGCCCGTAAACCTGCACAGTGGAACTGGCACAAGCTTTGACAATGACATTACCTTTGGAAATATCAGCTGGAAATGGCTCCTGGTTTTCCACGTGTCAGAGCTGGGGCAGGAAGCTGAAGACCTCACATTTGACTCTTTTGGGCCTGATCAAATGGACAAATGATGGGACACAGTATCAGGTTTTTGCTGGAGCCACTTCCAATGCAGACAGAGCTGTTGGTATCTAGGCCAGTGATTCTGGGCTTTCCCTTGGCAGAATGGCTCTGTCCCAGAACTTTGCTGGGCTTTTGTGCAGAGGGAGGTCCTCGGTGCCTGTCAGCAGAAGCTCCAAGACAGGTCTGGAGAGCTTCGTGTCAGCTGCCACCTTCCTGTTTCCCTGGTTTTAGGAAAGCCAAGGAAAACAATAACTGGTGGGTTAAGATCCTGCACTGCCAAACAATACAGTAGGACAATTTATCCTCCTTGTTCAGGCTCCCTCTGTCGGTAATTACTGCTGGTATCTTTTATATCCAGGTGGATAAAGTGTGAAAAATGAGGTTCACTGCCTTGGTAAAATTTAAAAGTTTAATAAAAACACAATTAGGAGACAGAAAAGCAAAATACGGCCGGGTGCTTGGCATTCAGCCAAGAGCACACCTTACCATCTCAGAAGCACTTCTTTAAATGCACCAGCATGTTGCATATTCGTAGACCTTCATGCATTATTCAAACATTCCTTTGCTTTGTTTCAACACCCAACCTGCCCCCATCCCATTTCTCCTTGTGGCTCCACTCTGTCCCCACACTCCCTGATAACAGAGAGGCAATAAATTCTTCCTTTGGTGTCCATTGCTGTTATCTTATCTTCATCCAGACAGGAGAATGTGAAGAATTTCCTGATTATCTTTACTATTCTCTGAGCAAGCTACAAAAAGCCTCTTACATTGCATGGTTTCTATGTTAATATTATGCTATAGCCTAAGAAATACATATATACATTCATCACACCACCATTTCTAAGTTTGGTTAATAGCAGAAATAAAAGTAACTATATTAATACAGCAAAGTTTTCCAACATTATACATATAGCATTCATTTTAATATTTGTGAAAAGCCAACTGTATAATATGTATTTATAACATAAAGGAATGACCTAGCAGCGGCCAGGGCTCAGAGCTGTTTTTTCCTTGCAATACAGGTTTAAGAGCCCCAGTCCTCCAACCCCTGCAGCAGGTGCTTAAAACAGGCCGTGAGTGATGAGTCATCCCACTAAGAGCAGAAGAATTGTATTCATTATTTACCAGTCCCTGGGGTTCTGTGCTGCTTGGAGATGGCCTCCATCTCCTCTCAATCATTTAACACATTCCAGTTCAGTGCAGTTAATACAGTTCAGAGCACAGATCTTGTCCGGAAGAATCTCTCCCTTACTGCTCTTTACGTGCAAGCTCCTCCCCAGTCTCATGTTCCTTTACCAGCCTTATAACCTCTTGGCAATGGTTCAGCTCTTTTACCCTTTAAAAATTCATCTGGTGTTCACGAAAGGTGCCGACCTGGCAGCACTCAAAACTGCAGCCTGATGTTGTCCCACAGAGCAGGCACTGCAGGCACAGGGAGGTTGTGTTGTGTGGCACTGACTGACAAGGCATCTCAGCCCTTTGACGAGGCACAGCCTTCAGAGGTCAATTAGGTGCATTTTCAAACGAATTAATGTCTTACCTTCTAGCTGAGAATATGCAAGGTCCAGCCATGCAGGTTTGGACTAAATATCCCTCTGGCCCCACTATCCTGGATCTCCTGGTGTCCAAGCTAGATGCTCAGGGAAGAAGGCTAGAGGGGAAGTACTAGCCCCAAACACCCTTCTACAGACTGCAGCTCAGAGACTTCCTGGGTTTGAGGGATTTAGTGGTGCCTAGAGAGCATGAATGTCTTCTCCACAAACTTGTTCATGGAAGTCTTTGGACTCTGCAATCCTACAGCAATAATCCCACAGTTTACCTACCTGTTGCAATAACCCTCCTGTTCTTTTCCCTATTCTGGACCTCCCACATGACGTTCTCATAGCCAGAGAAGATAGTGATAGTTGTTGCCTCATCTGCCAATGACCTACCCCAAGATCCAGGACGAAATACAGCATATCTCTGGAACTCTGCTTTACCTGGGTCAGAACAGGTGTCAAAACAAGCAAGTTTTTCTAGGACACCTCTGGATGAAGACGTTTGTAATGTGCATTTTTGCCGTGAGGTGACTGCTCCTTATAGCCTAACAGACAGGCAACAAGGTCAAACCATCAGGTTATTAAATGGTAGGTTTTGCAATGCAGCTGATCTGGAGCAAATACCAAACACGCACTTGGAAGTAGGCCTGGAGCTTCTTTCTGATCCTCCCCCTTGAGCCAAGTGTAACTGATAATGCAACAGTGCTCTTACACCACCACCCCCCCTCAGGGAAATAGCTAAAAACCCTCTTGTGTCCCCATTCAGCATTTCTGGAAGGAAGGTGTACACTGAATATTTGCAGCGGCAGCTTATAAAGCAGTGCAAGTTGGAAAAGATTTAGAAATATTCAAAATTAAAGACATGTGGAGAAAGATGTCTATTACATGTTTGCTAAAGACAAACAAGGTTTCCTGGGAAATGTTTTGAGTTTTTATTGCAAACCACAGTTGCTTAAGGCAAAATTGTAAATACAAGATTTCAGTGTGTTTCCCCTCTCCATTTTTGACAGAAATACGGCTGCACAGAAATCTTAACAGAAAGATTGTTTCTTCAAGTTTACTAAATCTTTGGTAAAACTAATCTTTGCTAAACCAACTCAACCAACCTTTCTTAAAAACCTTTCACAAATGGAAATGCCAAGAGGTGATGAGAGAGAAATAAAAATGAAGTTTCTGCCATTTAGAAGACTTGGTGAGTTAAAAAGAAGATAGAAAACTAATTATGGAGGAGCGAAATATTTGGAAGTTTTTTTTAAAGTAATTTTAACAAATATCTTTAAAAGTGTCATTCACAGGGTTTCAAATGGACAGCTCTATGCCTGAGCACCTTGGCACTGATTTACGTGAACAGGGAAAGTAGCTGTTGCTCCTTCTCTTGGTGCAATTCCAAATTGCTCAAGTTCACTGAAAAGTTTATTGATTGGGTCTTACCCAAGCAGAACAGACCAAACTGGCAGTGAGGGTATTTATTCTCCAGGGCTTTGGACAAAGCCAAAGTGCTTTAGTCTGCCTGAGAACCAGGGAATACACATTTTGTAGATTATGACTTTGGAAGTTTTCTCCAAAAAAGAAAAACGTACTACTGCCAATACAATACTCAGTATTTCACAACCACAGCTACTTCCCTAGCTCATTTCTGCAACAGAACACAGCAATGCACCTGGGTTGGTGTTTGCCTGGACTGGAGTCCACTAACTCCAGTTTAAGCACTAGCAAGTATTACTACTTGTACCCATTTTCTATCCAAATATTCTAAAGAATTCTTGGGATGCGGGTCTATATCTTCTGGAATACATCATGAAAAGAGAGTATTTTTCTGATAGCTTTGGCAATCTTTCTCCACACTACCAATCATGACAGGAACTTTCAGTTGTCTCCCAGAATTTTTCACAACTTATTAATGTGCAGCTATTCTTAAGTCAACGCATTCTTCATGATCACACAGGTGACAGACTGGCAAATACCCTGTATGAAGTAGTCAGTTGCAGTAACCATGCTCTTAATGTAACATGACAGCGCTTCACTCAGCAACTTTGCAAGAGAAGCTCTGCGATTTAGAACTGTTAATTTTATTTTTATTTTGAGCTTACACGGTAAGATTGTGCCTGAATTGTCCTCACGCTAAATGAACACAAAGTCTGCGTGCAGCTGGAGTATTCAAAACCTTGTGCAGCTCTGTTTTCCTCTGGGTGAACTGGGAATGACACCTACCTAGCCAATGGAATCCAGCTTGAGCAAGGTAAAATCTCTCATGATTTTACCCAACTTAAATTATAAATATTCAGAGTATAGACTCATAGAATCAGGGGATAGTTTGGGTTGTAAGAGACCTTATAAGTCACCCAGATCCAACATCCTGCCATGGGCAGGGACACCTTCCACTAGACAGGGTTGCTCCAAGCCCCATCCAAGCTGGCCTGGAACACATCAGGGATGGGGCATATACAGCTTTTTTAATTTAAACTATGAATATGAAAACCTTTATTGTCTTGGATCCAAAAATCTACCATCTTGCTCTACATGCAAAAATTTCAATTATGACCCCATGCTGTAGAAAATAGGAATATATTTATATTTTGTGCAACAAAATGGTGGAGGGAGGTTAAACAGAATGAGCAAGAGCGAAAACTAAAGTAATTGAAAGAGAAATGAATCTCATTGCATCAAACACTTGTGATAAATGTAATATCTGAATGCAAAAAGAAATCACCCTGCCACACATGGCTCAAACTGAGCTGCATCTGCAATGTGGTGAATGAGCACCGTGTCAAATCCAGCAAGATTCCTGCTGCATTTTCATTCCATGTCATTTCTTCGGGGAACAGCAGTGACAGCACTCCTCATCTTTATGCTTATTCACAGCTCCTTATGTGCACCTGCCTGCTCTCACAGGGCTGCTGCAAACGAGTGCACTGTTCATGTTTCCAGGTGGAAGAGCACAAGAAGTTTCTGAGCTGGGCACAGCAGCCTCCCTCACTGCTCTCAGGACACGTTGATGCTGCAGACCACGGTGCAGGGCAGGTTTCCCAGCTCACTTCCCATGGCACTGCAGAGCCTTGTACAAGCTGCCAAGTGCCTGAGGAGCTCCATGCTGCCAGACCACAGTCCTACCACAACCCACAGGAGAGAACTGAAAGCCAGCCTTGGGATATGCCTGTAGGATCGGACCCTTCTGGCATCCAGGATACACCCTCCCAAATCTGGGAGAGAACTGGACTGGACCAGGAAGTTTTGGCTGTACCCACACTGAAACTTTCCTTCTCAGTGGTTTCTGCTGCCTCTGATTGCTTAGAAGCTGGTCCCAAAATCTGCCCCATTCAGTGCTGTTTCTGCTGGCTACTCCCTTTGTTTCCCACCATTCAGCATTTACACGTGGTTCCCCTGAGGTGAGGCCCCTCTCTTTCTGCGTCTGGCTCAGGCAGCTCCATGCTCTCCGGCAGGCCCGTGGAACAGGCTGCAGTATAAACACAGCTGCATCTGCAATCTCCAAGTGATATAATGCACAGACACTCAGCTTCTCCAGCACTGTGCAAGAAGTGAACTTGGCAAAATTTTTAAAATAGCATGCCACATTTTGATATTTACTTGAGTTTATCATTACATCAGCATGGGAATATTTGCTTGACTGACAGCTGGACTGAAATTCATTCAGCTCCATTTTATGGCACAGGAGTGTTAAGAAGACCATGAATATTAATACACTTCATAGAATCTGAGTGCATGAACCAGCACACTTTTATGACTCATCTGTGACACTATTTAAGCATTCTAAAGAGTGAGAAGCTGAACAATGCACAGATGGTCTACTTCACATTGAAAAGAAATTCGTATTTTTGTACTTCATGACAGTACATGAATTCAGTGAAGCATTGTAACAGAGAAGCCGGAACTCCTGACATTTGCAAGCAGTGAAATGGCTCAGGATGGAGTGCTGCAGGCATAAACTCCAGCTGACAAAACACTTCCTCTCGAGTTTTATTGGGAGGTTGATACAGGATGGATTGTGATGATAATGCTTTTCAGGTTCAGCCCTTTGTGGAAAGGTCAAGCCACAAGCATAAATATCCTACAGACCACAGCACTGCCAGAGTCACTGCAATTTAGCAGCAACTGTAATTTCAGTCGTTGCATCTACAAGTGGAACTAGAGGTCACAGGTAAAACAGCTTCTCCTGGGTTCTTGCTGAGCTGTATTTGTTCTTTCATAAGTCAGGCTTAAAACAAGCACAGCATGCAGCCAGGAAGGCACACTGCACAGGTGGATGTGGTTTGGATGTTTTTGTGGTTTTTTTTTGTTTGTTTGCTTGCTTTTTTTTTTAATAATACAAGTATTATTCAAGCCTCTATCTGTCTAAAGGATTGAGGAGAATGGTTGTTTGCCATATGTGGAAGAGGATCTCGTGATAGCCAAAAGAAAGAAAAATAGCTTTCTAACTCTCTTAAGGAAAAAATCTTGTTCCAATCCCCAGGTACATATATTTTCCTAATTGTAACTATTTTTAAACTCTTCCAGTCAGAAACTTAAATACTAGGCATTTATTCTAATGAATGTTATATATATTGTACATGTAATTACCACATGGAGGTAAAGATATGTGGTGCCGGTGGCTTCTACTGATTTTAATTCTCAAGAAAAAACAATGTGAGACCTGGGAAACTTGGAGCTTTGATTCTGAATTCTTTGATTCTGCTGGATTCTGGAATGTTGTACAAATTTCTTTTGATAGATCCCTCCCTTTTATTCAGTTCTGAAATCCATAAATTAATTATAAACTACACTGCTCCCACAGCAAGGCAGGCAGTTAATCTATTACACTCACTCAAATCATCATTTCTATTGCAAAAGTAGTTGCTCAGACTGGGAATCTGGGAAAGGAAGATTAAATATCTGCTCTTAAAACACAAAGATGTTGGGCCCAAACCTATTATGATTGAAAATTAAATTCCAATTATTGCTTGCTTTTTACAATAATTTCTGTCTCGTGACTGAGAAATTTCCTGACAGATTTTGACCAAGCTGAAATGTTTCTAGTCAGGTGCAGCTGTAATACTTTGCAATGAGAAAGTTTTCATCAAAACATTCCCAGCCAGCTCTCCTATTAATACAATTTGTTCATTTAATGATCAAGAGTTTCTGGTAGCTCTAGAAACAGACACTGAAAAGCCCAGCCTGGCTCATTATTGTGTTACAGCTTGTTGTTCTTTCTACCTGCAGCCACAGTTTTGTAGCTGAGTCCACAGGGTGGCTCTGGAACTTGAAGAGCTGCCAGCCTGAGGGATGTGCATTTAACAAGCAGATTTTAGGATATTTACCAGCCAGGTTTCAGCACACCTTAGGCATTGGACAAGTATCACTGGAGACAGAAGGAAGTTCTAGCAACTCTTACAAGTTTTAAGCTCATAATAAGTAGAAAGGTTTGAGCCAAGATAAAAATAACACCCTTGTAGTCCTTGGCATAGGGAGAAGCAGAAGAAACAAATCTCCTGGAAATCCTTGTAACTGTGGGAAAGTCAAATGACACTGGAACTAAAGAAAGCACATTTTTTCCACCTGAACAGCCTTACAAAGACAGGCAGCTGCTATTCTCAGCCACTGGGAGCCAAAGCTGATAAGTAGAAGCAGAAGAGAGGGAACCCCACCCCCCCCACAAGTTTACAATTAGTGCTGGACATCCAAGGAGAACCAATGAACAACTTTCACACAGAAATGACTACAGGGAATTTCTGTTGAGATTCATGGTAAAGAATCACTTAATGTGATTTTAACACATTGAAGTCACATGATTCTTTAATCACATTAAGTGTGATATGAGTGAGAGCTCCTTGCAGAAATGATGATTTAGAGGAAGCATAAACTAGACTAGAGGATTACCTGCCTCACAGTAGATAGGAATACCTGGCCCCTATATATGCCAGAAAAACATCATCTTTAGCTACACTGTAGCTACAGGCCCATCCAGCATAGATATTCTAAAACCTGTATGCTACCACACTTGCACAAGTCATTCCCAGTGGTCTCTAACCATCGCTATTTTTCTAACAACCCTGTCTCTACATACCTCCAACCCATCAGCCTTGTACTTGCCCTAAAAAAAATCTAGGGCCAAGTCTGGATGATTGGTCTGTATCAGAAACAGACCTTGCCCATGGGAAAATTGCTTTAATTAAATTTTAATGCTTGCTTCCAACCCTGCAGCTTTAGCCACAAAGCACAGATGACAAAATGAATCTCCATTATCATTAAGTATACAATTTTGAGAGTTCGAGAGTGCTCATAATTCCATTTGGATTTCCATTTAGGATGAGACCACTGTTCCACAAATTACACTGTCTATCAAATGTGCAGCTTTTGTAAAGTGACACTAAATCTTGTTTCCTAATACTGCCTCAGTGATCTCATGTAGTAAGTACAAGCACACAGAAAAAAACAGGGAAGGAGCTTTTCAAAGTCCTCTTGATGATTCCATTATGCTGCTCCTTCTACAAAAAATACTATAAATTTGAGAAAGAGACAATTTGCATCCTGGACGTCCATTAGCAAAGTCATTACAATCCTGTTACTATATAGGATTGCCATGTAAAAACAACTTCTGTGAGACACAGTGGAGACCAACTGATGATATTTCAGAATGAAATTATAACAAGCTTCCTCTGAAGATGAAATCACAAATAAAATTGAACAGTTTTAATACAGCTTCTACAGCTTTTAAAAAGAACATAAGGAATTAAAGACTGTAATTTAAATGGATCCTGTATTATGGGCAATAAAGCCCAGCAAGCACGTAAACCAATGTACTTTTGCACCTGGTTGTTTTGGCCTGTCCAAGTGTTAGCATTTCAGTGTCTGTCCTGCAGTGGCTGATGACACCTGAGCACAGCAGATCCCAGGTGTGTGAGGTGGACACAGGGCTGGACATGAGCTACCTGAGTCACAGCACTGCAGCCCACGTGGACAGGAGAGCAGCACAGAAATGCTGCAAAGCCCAGGGAGCTGAGCTGGTGCTGGGCAGTGCAAAGCACCCATGTGAAAGGGTGCTCTGCAAGACAACATTTACAACTGCTCATGAGTCACCTAAAGCTTCAGACCCCAGTTCAACATAACTTCTGGAAAGACCTTTTGTTCTAAGCGTGCATTCAAATGTCAGTACTTTTCCAAAAAGTGGGTGGACATTTGTGCAAGGTCCTAACACAGATGGAATAAATGGTGTATTTACATATTTCTTCAGTCTGAGTAGGCAAATAATGTCTGGCTGATTTAACCAAGGAAAGATTGTTATTGATGTAATGTATTTCTTAGCCATTTTAAAATAAGCCAATCAATAGTCCTTCCATTTCCTCTCTGTCCCACTGGACTGCAGTAGCAAGATTATTTTTCCCCAGTATTAGTCCTAGTTTTCCATTAGCTTAACGTTCACCCTCTGACTAATCCTTGAAATCCACTCTCCTCTTCAGTGCTAGGATTGTCTAAAATGATTATAAGACAAAACTCACTCTATATCTGTTGTTTATATTTTTTTTTCAAAGATAAACCCATGCTAAAGCCACTGCTGAGGGAAGGGTTAGATGGACAGAGCTCAAAACAAACCTAATTCTTATGCCTCTTTCTGGTCTCAGACCAGCTTTCAATTAATGTATCAGTACCCTCCACTGGCCCAAAATAGAGCAGAAGTGGGACAGCTGTTCTTTGAAATGCTATAAAAGGACAGAGGTGCTAGCACAAAGCAGTGTCTGTAAAAGCTACATTCACTTCACTGATTACAGAGAGAGAAGATTTGTGTGAAATGATAAATGCCTAGATAACAATCTTCCATCCAACCACAAAATGTAGCTTATGCCCAGATGCAGCACTATAAATAAAGAACATCAGCAAAGGTCTGAAAGGACAGCATCGTGACTGTTGCTAAGAAAATGCTTTGGGCATTTTCAGATAAAACATCTGCAGTAGGTGTATAAATAGAAAACAAACTTGAATGGTTATTCCAGAACTAAGGTTTGCTCTTCCAAGCTCTTTCTGGGAGAAGTTTCTATATGAATACAATATATATGCTAAGACATAACCCAAGAAGGTGTGCAAAAATAAATAATGCCCTCCCTGGTTGGCAAGGTTACTCAAGCACAGTCCCTGTCACAAATACTGCACATCATCACATTCAGTGCTCTCTTCTAGACATCCCAGATAGCTTCAGACATCAGCTCTGAGCTTTCTGAGTAGTCACTATTTCATTAAAAAAAGAAAAAAATATTGAACGTAAAGTTTAAAATTGTGAATCATGTCCCAGCTGAATATAGTACTGAGAAGGTCAGCTGGAATGCTCAAACCCAGCCCCAAATCATCAGGAACAAGTGCCAAAAATCACAAATGTGTCCCATTCAGCTGCCAACAGTTTCAGCTGGCACTGCACATCTCGTCACAATACAAAAATCTGTGGTATGGGAAGTGCTGACAGTGCAGCACAGCCAAAATAATAACATCTATCAGTATCATAGGTCTAGCAATCTGCAGAGTAAGTGCTACGTCTGTTCGAAACCTCATGCTCAATCTCAGATCCCAGTCATTAGAACCCAGGCTGGAAGAAGATTAAGAAAAATATTTGTCACTACAGAAATGCCTCCAGATAATTTGGACCTACGAGGAGCATCATGGCCATTCATAATTTCTATAAAGTGCCCTGTACTCATGAACACTGCCCAGATTGGACTGGGCTATACAGCTGCTGTATCCTCGTCATTGCTCAGGTTTAAGATCCCAGCCCTGCAGGATTTCCTCCCATGTTTTTCCTTATCTCTGATCAGTCCAGGCAAGTTCAATGGACCTGTTTGCATCTGAACGGCAGAACACACAGGAATCTTTACAGGACCAAGAAAGGACAAGTTAACGGACTGTTATTGCTAGCCCACTTTTTTTTTAAAACTTATCCTGCCCCAAAGATAGAGAAAAGTGGAAGAGGTTTCATAATGTTTTCAGTGCCACACATCTGTCATTGCTCAGTGCATAACAAAAAGTCACGGTGGGAATTCATGGAGATTGAGATACATATGGTTTGGCAGCACCTCATAAATTCCTGTTACCACATTAAACTAATTGGCTTTTAAAAAGGAAAAATAATTAGGAGACAAAGAATTCTCACGGTAGAAGAACACATAGCATTAATGAGCACTGCTATTTATTGCTCATATTCCTGCCTATTTTTGATACACAAGTGCTCTATTGCACACTAACTGGAACTGCTACATAAAAATGTAAGAATGAAAAGCCACTTCTTTAACTTCTATCAGATTATTCATAATAGAAGTAGAGGAGGTGACAGCAACACAGATCAGATAAAGAAGATGACAGCAATAGAGATCAGAAATGAACAGGAAATTGCAGGATATGATGAGGAGCAAAACCCAGACAAAGTAATTTACCAGTTAAGGAGACCTGGGTTATGGCTGCTGCCTCTGGATGTTTCAGAGATTGTGCAAAAGAGAGAAGCAAAACCTGGGCTTGGGACCAAGCCTGCATATGAGAAAGGAGTGCAGTTTCTCTGCCTGCTGCTGACAAGGCAGGTACAGGAAGGAGCAGATAAGTATCTTTACAGTCTGAAGGCGTCTTGGTCATGTTGTCCTGTTCTCAGGATCCTGGAACAAACCTGATGACCCTACTGAGCTACTTTGGTGCCACTGAGCCCTCTCCTTTCAGGTGATGGCACACAGGAACAGCTTCAGTGGAGTCAGTGAAAACACTGCAGTACGGAGTGGTGAATTCAGAGCAGACCAAATGGATGGTCAGGAATGGAAACTTGGGAGGGAAGTATCACAGAAGCCTGGTCCAAGTCAAAGAGAAACTGTAGCCTTCACTTCAGGCACCACATGGCCCTCAGCTGCTGCCTGGGAACATGTGCACAGGCAGTCAGAGGAGCTGAGAAGAAGAATCACTCCCCTAAGCTGCAGGGAAGAGGCCTTGCCCAGGTGAAGCAGAGCTGGCAGTGTCCCCTCACTGCCAGCACAGCCCCAGGGCTGCACCACAGCTTAGTTCACACAAGAAAGGTGTCCCAGGAAACTCCTCTCCTCCATGCAGGGCTCCTGCTGTTGGATTAACAGTCTTTAAAAAACTTGACCCTATTCTTAACCCACAGAAGGCACAGTTTAAGTGTTTTGAAGCCTCCCAGTTTGGAAGTGAGAAAGGGAAGGAAAGAGGGACAAGAAGGAAAGAGTTGTAGGAGTCACTGGGGCCTGGAGTAGCTTATCAGGACACACTCAGCTGATGTGGCCACAGATTACCCATCCAGAAATGCTGCTCGTGCTATTTTCCCTGATGGTTATGGCCAAAGGGAGATTTTGATAGAACAGCCCTCTCTTCTCTGTGGCAGAAAGAGATTACATAGACCATTCCTGGCCTGTGTGCACAGAGAAGACAACAGCAGCATTTTCCTTGACTTAGAAGTGAGATCATCAGTCACATTGCAATTCAGATAAAGAAAAAGTGGGGGATCAGGTGGGAGGGAGAACATTCACACATAAATAATTTCAACTCAAGCACAAGACTTAATCATGTCCCTTTTTCCAGCCAGTATAGAGTTTATGGAGTAAAATAGGAAAGACCAGATTAGAGGAAACTGATAGACTAATAAAATATCTAATAATTACTAGAATTAACAAATGCACTTTCCTGGCTGGGCAGGCAAAAATGGAACTTGGGATTTTCTTTGTGTAACTGACTGAAATTTTTAAGTAAAGTCTCACTCCAGGCATGCAAGGCCCATCATTTTCTGCTTACATTATGTCTGCAGCACAAATAGCAAACCAGAAGATTATTTTTGTAATATAAAAGCTCCCCTAAAGGAAGGCACTGCTAATCTGAGCTGCTGTGGGAACAGAAGGCAGATTTAGAAGTGCTGGACATGGAAACAATGACAGTTAAAGGAATGGCCTCAATGAAGTGATAGATTCTTCCCTGTCCTGCCCCAGTGACACAAGAACAGCAGAAACTGTATTTCCCAAGAGTCAGGGATCCAGCTGTTTGCTACTCTGAAGCTTTTGAGCAGCAGTATCTCCTGGGACGATTTTATTTCTGAATGACTACAACTGCTCTGTTACTCTTTCTGCTCTTCCAGGAGCAGCTGGGTGCCAGTTAACTGCAGCTGCTCCCCAAGGCTCGCTGAACTAAAAGAAGCTACAGGCAGTGTCTGAATCTTGCTCACAAAGACAGACTTGGGCACAGTTCCACTGGACTTACAGCCAGGACCTGCCTGGTGTGAGCCAAGCTCAGGAATGCAGCTGGGGAAAGTGTTCCTGCAGCAGATGTGGCAACACTCGGGACTCTGGGGAGAGTGGGACGAGAGTCCCACTGCAGACAAGCAGCTGGGGAAGTTTTTTGGCAAAACTGCAGCCTGCAGGCAGCCACGGTGCCTTGAGCTTCACAATGTTTGCAAAAAAGAGGGAGCTGCTGCAGGGTAAATCCTTGAGGCCTCATTTTCAGCTCACCTGTTCTCCTTCCATTCGAGTGAAGTTCTGGATTTAAAACAGGGGGAGGAAGAGCAAAATCTGCCTGGGAACATCTATTTCCACTAGATGAGCCAGTAGGAATGACCACAGTCACTTCTGGCCCAGCTGGGGCCTTCAGTGCTTTTTGGTCTCCAATAATTTCTTTTCCAAATGTGCCAGGAAAGCCTCCTAGGACCTGTCATCTACTGAGCTAAAACCTTCCAGCACTCCCTGAGGCTCAGTTATACTGGGTACAGAAGTGGACACAGATTTTTAGATGGCTCATAAACTCTTTAGATCTTCAGTACTGTTATTCCTAGTGGATGGTTTTACAACATGATTCAGGACCTCATGAGGAATTGCTCAAAACCATACGAGATATTATTAGCATGTGTCATGTCTGGAAAACTCCTTTTACTGTGCTATTTTCTAAATGTGAAATTCTTCACTTTTGTTCTATTTTCAGGAGAGCAGAGTTTTTGAGAGTTCTTGGAAATCTCAGTTTTTGACAGGAAACAGATTTGTCCATGTTATTTTTTCCACCAAAGAAGAAAAGCACACAAATTCCCTTCCCAACATAACTCTTCTTTAATTTCAGAAAAATTTCAAGATTCTTACAAAAATATCCACATGGGTATACAGACAAAGAGCAAGTACAAGTCATCACCATAAATCAGACACCAAGAAATCACTTTGTCAGCTTTAACAGCAAATAAATTTATCTGGGTAGAAATAACCTTCATTGCCAAGGTGAACTGCTTTTCTACCAGTCTTTGGAGATACTGAATAAACAGTATGTACCCTTTTAAAATCCTTTTACACTATTAACATACATGTCATAAGGCAAATGAGGCAAAAAGAAAATCATAAAATGTCATTAGAGTATTTCCAGAAGCTCTGCAGATACAAAATTTGCAAGACTAGCATATCCAGAGATAATACAATCAGCAGCAGCAGCAAAGTTAGAACACTGTACTCAGATCTGCAGCTGCCTCCCACTACATAAGGAAATGGAAGGCAAACACAGTTATCACTTCCTTCCTTCCTTCTGTTTACTGGAAAAAGAAATGCAAACTCCAATGGTTTCTGGATTTTAAGAGTCCAAGGAAGTTACCCCAACACCAAATAAAACCCCATCCATTTTCTAGACACAGAAATGGTTCAGAAATCAAAATGTAATCCATTTCAAGACTGGTGCAGTGGTTAGACACACTGGATAAATACCTGCTTTTCTGTTAGGGTTTTCCTTATGTGTCTCTGAAAGAAGGTTCCTCAGACAGACTCCCTTGGCAATGAAATCAGTCCTTAGAGACAGTATAACTGAAATACAAACGAAACATGGAGCAGTGGAAGGAAACACTGTCCAACTGCCAATTGGGTTTGCAGTGCTCAGGTTGCAGCTGCTGTTTGGGAGCACCCACAGAGCAGCTCCAGCCCTGCCTGTAGCTGAGCATGTGGATGAGGGGTTGTGCCAGGCTCTGGTATCACCAGCTCTGCTCTGTGCCAGGTGCTGTGATGTCTTTGCTGCAGACACAGCTGGGGCTGATGGGGCTGCGTGCTCACAACGTGGTACCTACACTCCTGACTCAGAACTGGTCCACAGGAGAAATGTGAATTTCACACCATCTCTGAGTCTCTCGTGCAATTTCCATGCTCAGCTTGGACTAGCAGCTATTACTTTGAGTATATAACTTACTTCAGTTTGGAAGGATCGCTCATTTTTTTCCTTCCAAAGTTAGGTTTGCCCATGTGAATTTTCCTTCCCCTCAAATGCAGTTGTAAAAAATCAGTGTGTAAAGGGAATGCATCACTCCACATAACCTGCAGAGCTGTGGTAGCCCTTTTTTTCTTTGAACTGTGCCTTTGAAACCTGTTCAGCTCAATGCACATATCTGCAGACAGCAAACACACAATATATGCCCCCCTGGAGATTTAGCTTTTCTTTCCTCTTGATTGTTAACTTAACAAGACTAAAAGCTTACTCTTTTGCTCTGTGCAAAAGGAAACCATATAAACCTCATTTTGCCCTGAAACTATATAAACTTCTACATGCAGCCTCTTTAGCCTGACAAAAATATTAATGAAGGTCAGTTTCAGCATCTGTGTTTGATTCTTTCATTTTTTTTTACAGCCGACATATTTTTTTAAACTCATCCTTTTCTGCCTACTCATAAATGAAAAGAATAAAGCTCCTATGAGAGCTGTGCATGGTAAAAGATGGCAGTTTGCTGACTTATTACTACTCCAGCAGATGAGGTTGGTTGTTTGCATTTAGCTCAGTGCATTTAGATAACAAACCCAAGAGGAAAAGAAAGGCTCTGGGGATCCACACAAGAACTAACTGACTGGCTGCACTGCCACTAAAACAAGAGGAACTTTCAAAATGGAGTGTGAGCCTTTTTCTCACAGAGAAGCTTTGGCATTTTAGCTATCTTGTTTATATACAGGCAACTGTCCCCAGTGTGTATGCACAGGACTAAATCAGAAAGGCTTATTCATTCCTGCGTAGGAAACCAACCAGATAAAAAGAAATCTGATTCTAATTTAACTAATTATGAAATACACAACTATCAATTTGTCATACAAATGTATTTGTAAAAATATAAATCAACCTTTTTTTGCCTACAGACCTTGTTCCTCGTATGAAAATCTATGCATGCAGAGAGTCTAAAAGTGCTGTTCTGAGAGGAATAATCTTTGCAGTTCCCAAATTATCCCCTACCACTATCAGTCCTAAAAGTTCTCCTTATCTACATATTCAAATTGCACCTGTCATCCTCATGACCACTTTTTTTCTTACATGTGAGGATACACAATTTCAGCAGCTTGCACTCCCTCTGGGACTGGCATATGGAATTAGATGGATCTGGAAACAGTTCTGTTCCTGTGGCTGTGGGAAATCTCACACATACTGCTGCCTTTGGAATTGCACAAGTTACACATAGGGATCACACATAACTGTTTTCATAAAATCACAAGGAAAGAATTAGAGCAGCCTTTCTGATATAAAAGCTGATGGCAACATGTCCTCCAGGTGCAGAAAGGAAAGTAATGCTAACTTGAGAGAACACTTCACTTGACAGTAAAGCCTGAGAAAGAAATAATCGATCTTCTTTCCCCTCCATCAAAAATTCAGCTGCTGAGTGTTTTTGTGAGGAAAAGAAGGCAGTGGCAAGTCTATCTCAGTTTATTCCCAGCAGAGGACAACAAGATGCTGCTTTCCTTGCCCAAATTGCTCCCTTCGAACCTCCCAACAGACCCACATCCCTCTTGTGCTGTGAGAAATTTTGTCTTTCAGCTTTACTCTTTGGCCTTAATGTCAGCGTTACCAAAAGGAGACAAACACCCAAGTGTTTGCCACAGGGAAGTTTGATGTGGACTGTGTACCACACCCAAGTTATGTCGAGCAATAATGAGCCCCACAATCACTTCAAACAAGATTATAACCCAAGCAAAGAAAACCAAACCAACACCAATTCTGCAGATGAAGACCAGATTCTGAAGAACAATATGCCTTGTGAGGGAACTACAGTACACAGAGCTGGAAAAAGAAAGCAGAAATGTTTGAATAGTTTGAGTACCTAAAATGTTAGGAGGAACCATATGGAAGACAAATGTAGCAGGAGGCACTATCGCTCTTGTCAAACCTGCAGGAGCAGTTATTTTTGTAGTTTCTTCACTTTACAACCACTTCATATATCCCCTCCTTAGAGACCCTCCCCACTTCTCACCTTCTTCAGGCTCCTAACAGAATGAACCAGGTAGAGAGCACCAGTAACCATACAGTACCCAAGCCTGCTTTTACGGGTAGGGAAAAGAAGAAATGGGGCACTGAGAGAGGGAGGAGCTGAAGGGAAGTTCAGGAATTAATCTTCTTTTCACTTCCAGGTAAAAGACATGTAAGCCTTCTCTGCTTCTCAGTCTTCCTCAGTATCCAGGAAAAAAAATTGATGCATGTGGAGGCTGATAAACCTGCCAGGCCTCTGGCCTGGAGGGATGTCCCTTGAATGGAAGGTGACAAGCCCATCCCAACCCTCCCCGGGAGAGTTAACCCTTAGATGAGGCAGTTCTCTCTCCGGTCAGGGCAAAGCATCCACAATGTTTTGATATACCCATGTAGATCCTTTCCAACCCATTGGTTTTTCCCCTTTGGTAACACCCCTGCTTTCCCCCATAAACACCCCAGCATTTGCCCAGTTCAGCAGGGAGCTGTCATCCTGGCCCCCTTCACAGGTTGTTGGACAATAAAGGCTACCCTGTGGAATGGCCACACGACTCTGCTGTCTCTCGGTACCTGAGTCGGCCTGGGAGAACCTCGCAGGGCAGAGCTGAAATCACTGCTGGGAGCTGAAATCACTGCTGGGAGCTGAAATCACTGCTGGGAGCTGAATCTCTTGCAGCCCCTGGCTCGCCCTGCTGAGGCTGCCCAGCGGCGGGAGGACTGCCCTGGAGGGTTGACTCTAGTGAGACCTCTCTCTCTCTGGGAAGATTGCAGCGTTCCGAGCTGGGCCACTGACTCTACAGCTGTCCATAGATGCAAATTACTATTGTCAACCAGCAATGGGAAACATACCTGCCCTTTACACCGCTTTTAAGTTAATTAATCTAAAGGCAAAAAGAACACAGAATGAAGGAGTGCTTTAGACTGTCGTGTAGACAAAAATGTGACCTGTATCCCAGTAAATCCTTATCTTTCATTGTGCTTCTGTGTTGTCAGTGAATGCCAATGACTTGGGCCATATCACAGGAGCAGCCATGCTCAGTTTGCCTTCCAGTCCTGTCAGCACAGTGCAGGGCTCCCCAGAGGTGTGGTGCTGCTTGCAGAGCAGACTGAGCTCCCAGAGTGAGCACGGTCCTGTCCTGCTCACCTGCAGGAAGGCACTCAGCCCGGCAGGCACTGGCTCCGGCTCAGGGCAGCACAGAGCCTCGTCTGCGGCCCGGGGGGAATTGCTGCCAGGTTCCAGCACAGCCTTGGGCCCACACTTGCTCTGCAGCTTGGATGTACCCTGCTGACAGCCCCGAGCCCCCACTGCCATTGCAACTTCATTAATTTATACCACCTTCATTGGACTCTGCTGTAGAGCTGTCAATCAAAATGACAATAGGTCCATTAAGGCAGTCAAATGCAATTTTGGATAACTCAGAGGAGGTGAACTCACTCACTGTATGAATATTGACAAATTGGCTATCACCTCCTTCCTTCCCTTTGTATTTTTTTTAAGTGACCATTTTTTTAAAGTGAGCTGTTTCTTGCATTTCTAGTAATCCTATTAACCTCCAAAGTGATGCAGCATGGGAGCCCAGTCAATCAGCCAGTCAGTGGGAATTAATGGCTAGTGGAAAGGCTGCCTGTGATAGATTGAGCTTTCATGCAAAGAAAATTGGAAATGCAAGTGAAAGAGTCAATGGAGTAAGCCGCAGTAGCCTGGGGCCCTGCCAACAACCGAGTGAAAAATATCTACAAAACACATACAGCTCACTGCAATAACCTGACCCTCAGACCATGTGCCAAGCAGATTGCTCAGGCCACAGAAAAATAAGGTCTGATGTCAACACATTGTTAGAAACCTCAGGTGGAGCTGCTAACTCATTAGTGGAATGAAGCTGGGGGAAGAAGAAGATGAGGCACTGTGTTTTGGAAAAGATCCAAACCATCTCCAAGCCTCTTATCTATGGGTGAGGAGGCTTGTGGAAGGCCACAGAACACAGAGTCCTTTGCCACAACTCATTCTGTGTCTGCTCACCTCTGTGTCAGTTAATAGAAACTGATGGCAGATTTTCTAGCAGAACACACCTGAGATAAATGCAAAGTATTCCTTCTTTTGGCAGCAAACCAGTGCTTCATCATCCAGTATCTGAGATGGGTCTTCAAGGCCTCAGTCAAACTGAAGGGCTAAGGCAGCTGGACTGCAACTCTCTAGTCCTCTGCATTTGAAGCAAAAATCTTCTAGTTTTGGCTGCTTGATGCATTCTGCTTCGATTAAAGTTTTTTCCAATAGAAAAGCAAAAATCTCCAAATCTGACAGGTGGTTCTGGAAAATAATCCTCTTTCCAATAGGAGTAATGGGAACAAACCTAACCAGTTCAGAAGCAGAAGCCCATCAAGGAATGCTTGAAAGACAGGATTTGGTTGTCTGCCACAACAGAGGATAAGGTATATTGGTTTCCTAGGGTCACATGTGGGTAGACCACAGTCGTACAAGAGCTTTTATTGTCACACGGAAGCAGAGAAACACTGTTGACTTCATCCTGAGCCTTCAACACTGTTCTTTAATAATTTGTGATGCTTGATGCTGTCCAATAAGGCAGTGCACATAGTACCAAGAACACAAGGACCAACTTTATCACTCTCACAAATAAGATTTTCTTGGCCCTATAATGAAGGGAAGCAGATAAAGGTGGCTTGTGATGCTCTTTAGTCCTATGTACCACCTGCATTGTCCAAATGTCACACGGACTGCTCACTTGTATCAAAGCACATCTGGGGAAAAAATTACCACTCACATAGTCCAATATGATTAGATTCTATAAAACAAGTGTACAGGGGTGTCTTCTCATTCTGTCACTTCTGTATCCTTGTATCCAAGGAAAAGTTTTCAGCACAAAACAAGTAACCCAATAATATATGTTTGGTTGGGTTTTTTTCCTGCATGTTCCAAGTGGTTTCAAGCAAGAGATGTAAATAATCCACTTCTGGAGTCTAATTTCTGTAGGAGTGAATTAAATTACCTTTTGGAAGAAGTGACTTCTGGCTAGCACTCTACTTAATTCATTCTGTCAGCGTGTACTTTAGTGCTCTGTGTGGGAGACTGACTTTGTCCAAGACTGAGGCTGTCTACTCTGTAAATTGAATCCACTGATGCATAATTGAGCCCTTGACTATATCAAGCATTTGCTTCACCAGACCCTCTTCTTGCTTACTTTTGCTATATTTGCTCTGTCAAAAATACGCTGTTTTTATTCTGGGGAATGAAAAATTGAGAGCTGCGCTGAGCATGCTTGGAGCCCCGCAGAAGTAGGCAACATTTGATACATGTCAAGTAACACCTTTGATTTCTATGTTGCTACTTCTTTTGTTTTTACAACATGTTTTTAAGCAAATCTTGTTAGAAGCAAGAAACAGTTAGTGTTTGTGCTGAAACAGTAATTATTCTGGTTTGGGAAAGACAAGATCCAGGCTGGTTCCGTAGCATCCTGTGAAGCTGTGTGTATCCTACAAAACTTACAGGGCTGCTCTTGGGGCAGTAACCCACAGTCTGAAGCCTTTTGGCAGAGCCCACCCAGCTTTCTGTGGTGCCCATTGATTGCACAGCACCCATAGCACAAACCCTGTCACACACCTCAGATACTTCATCTGCAAAATGAGGGAACATGTTTTTCCTTGATGAATAAGTGTCCCCACGGGGAGGCCAGTTTCCTTGTGCCTCTGTCAGTGCTAATTAATAGCATATCATGACTGGTTTTTACTCATTCAGAAAGAAGCACAGAACAGCAGGATTGCCATTCTAAGTGCCATTTGTCTCTCTGTTACTGAACTTCCAGGCTTTGTTCCAAAGAGATTTGAAAGATGTGAGGAAGCAGCTGTTTAGAGCTAATGTCTGACAGGCACAAGTGTCTGAGCACAGCAGCCTGAGCCAGGTGTAAGCAGCTCCAGCACAGAGCTCTGCCCCATGGGCTGTGCTTGTCCCACGGCTGCCCTGGTACCACTGCCTGCACTCGGTTGGAATTCCAGTTTCTGCTGCCTCTGAGCTGTCAGAAAGCTTGCCTGCTTTTCTGTATATGGTGAAATGTGGAAAGGCACCAAAGCGCCACCAGCACTGCAAAATGGATCAGATAACAAGAAAGGACGAAGCAAAAATCAAGTTTTAGCTGACACGCCTATTTGGAGAAGTACACTTGTAGACAAACATCACCCGACCTTTTGACAGAGGGGTCTGTGTGTGGGCTGAGAGGACAGAACAGCTTGAAGTGATGATACAGGGAAGTCAGACCATTACTGCAGGGATTGCTTGTAACACGCCTTAAACTCTTTTTGCTGTAACCAGGAATTATGTGACTATGTTAGCCTGGAACAGAGAAGCTTATTCTACAAGCATAACATAATTACACCTCACTTGCATATAGTGGAAATTCTGCTAAAACCTTTGAGGATCTCATTAATCTTTCCTGGCTTAATATACAACAACTTTGTCATTCTGGAGAATCTCAAACCTAGTGTTTGAAAGAGAGGACAATGCTGAGGTTACCAATTTTGATGCAGTTTACCAGCAATCACCTCTGGATGGGGGTTTTTCTGTTTGACAAATCTCTGCTTATCAGCAGCACTCATCCTCACCAGAAGACACGATCTAGAACCTTTGCACAGGAAACAGAAGTCAAAACAAAGACAATTGAGCAATAAGTAGAAATAATTTCAAGTAAAACAACCTGCAGCTAAACTTCTGGAAATAACTGTGCTGGGAATACTATGTTGCACATACGGAAGTTTGTCATCATTGTACATTTTTAGGTTTCCTTAGCTCGGTTTTGTCAAGAATGTATCTGTGGTATTTTTACAACACTGATGTCACTGGCACATGTAAGCTATCTCATGATTGTCATTCATAACAAAATAGGGACAGGTTGTTACAAGTTTAACTTTTTCTGGAAGCCCTTGGGTTTCTCTGCACCAGCTAGGCAGATTGCTTTTGACATGTGGGTTGCACTTGCAGATGCCAGTCACAGAGCAGCAGAGAGCTTCAGAGCAGCCTCTGTCATCCCTCCAGCTCTAGAGGTCACTGCACAACCAGGATTACACTCAATACAGGATCCAGAGCCTCTGGCTCACCCACAGCTGAACAGACCCTGTGGTATCATAGGGCAAGGCCCACATTCTTAAGCTTTTCAGGTTCTTCCTACATGTATAATTAATATCATATTCTGCACCTTGGTTTATAGTAGTCCTCAAATAAAGCATATTCAGAAGGCATTCAAATGGAGGCTGCTATGAAAATTTGTAAAAGTACTGCCTGATAATACAAAGCTCCATATTTTTTGAATTTTTGGAAAGTATTAGGGGCTTGTTTGTTTGTTTGTTTGTTTTTAATGACGTTAATGCAGAGAAGCTTTCTGCAGGTGTAAACTGTCCTCCCTGGAATAACTATAGGTCTGTATGTACTGGAGCAAGAACCTAGGATGTGATTTCCAAGTCCTGGAACACAAAGGAGTAAATTATTTGCAAACATATTGTGTAAAATTTGGCTGAATTACACTGCAGAAAATCTGTTCCCAAGCTCTTAAAAGCCCTGTAAAGGTCTTTACAAATGATTTAATGCCATCCTTTGCTTGTTCTGTTTTCACCTTACAGAACTGCCCAGGACCCAACACAGCAGTTGGTGGGTGAAATCAGATGAGACCTTTCCTAGGAAGGCTGAAACATAATCAGCTTCATTCCCCATATTCAAAAGCAGTCGTGAATATGATACCCCACCTTAATGTCTATGTACACATAGGAGAAACATCCACATCTCAGAAGTACTTGGAAAGGTCCAGAGAAAAAAAGCAAGTTTCCAGTTTCCTCAAGTATCTTTCCACTGTGTCTGCTGTGATGAAGATGGACAGTCCTGATGCATTATTTACAGTGCTGTAGAGAATGCCCCAGAGCCAAAGGAAGCACACTGTAGGGAAGAGAACTGCTGCTGCTGTGGAGACACAGTGAAGAGCAGGGCAGCCATGGCTTCCCATGGCACCACAGCAGTGCAGGCACAGCTGAGGCTTTTGGGGGGTAACAGAATTATTCTTTCTGGAAGGAATCCAATACTCACAAAGCAAGATATTTTCTCAAAGGCACAAAGAAGCGTAAAAGCTCAGCTCCCTCCTTTAACAATGCCAACTTTCCATTATTTCCTTTACTTCATGGGCCTGCCTACAGGTCATATATTAATTATGACCCTCTTTCTTCTGCAAAACAAGCTCTTCTCTGACCAGACTTTCCTCTCCAGCTTTCTTCCAAAGTCGTCCTCTAATCGTACACTTCCTTCCACTCTCCATGCACCAGCTCTCACCTCTACTCAAATCCAGCTTTACTCTCTCTTGTTTCAAATCCACCATGTCAAAGACCTCACAAGAAAATGCTTTCAGATCAGCCCCAAGTTAAAAAAGCACACCAATATCACGTCTATAAGCTGTCTTTTCTGCAGTGTTGCAATGTATTAGCATCCAGTTGCTTGGCAAGGATCAGATGCTGCAATGGTTTTTGCTGTTACTGCAACTACAAACAACAGCTGAAAGCATCAACGAAGGCTGTACTGTTCACAGAGGTGGCACTTTGCTTTTAAACTCAAGACAACAAGAAGCATCCACCTCCCTCTGGCACAGCATCAAGAAATCTGCCGGCACTTGACAAATAAATGCAATAACAACAGCAGCAGCAACTCCATCAGTAGGGACCTGTCTGGGCTTTTGTGCCTCTTCCTGCCTTCCCTGTGCCTGAGAACTTGGTGGGAGGTAAGCCCTGAGGCAGCATCACAAACTGTGAGCAAAAGGCTGAGTATTCTAAAGGTAAAGCTGAGGGAAGAGCACTTTGCACATGGGCAAGTACAGGCCTAGCACAGACGTGTCCAGTTCTCAGCCAGGGCATCCAAGAGCTGCTGCAACAACCAGCAGTGCAGAGAACTCTCCTTCGAGTGCTCAAATGTTTTCAGCCTTGGGCTATTGAGAGAAGATTCATTTCTCCTTCTCTATTTCCCTACTTAATTTCTTATTTTCAGATGTCTGTTTTGCGACATGGTGCCTTGATAAATATAGAAATATAAAATATTTCAGTAGGACATTCCAATGAACGAATGACAGAACAATAACTTCAGGCTACTGCATAGTTCCCTCTCAACCGTGGCCCCAGAAGGAAAGCTGGAACAAATCACAGCACTGTAAACTACTGTGGGCTGACCACACACTGAAAGTTATAAATTGTAGACTAATATTTTAATGCAAGTAGCCAATCTGGATTTATTTACTACTCAGTTGTGGTCTTTTCTGTACAGGTCTGTGAGAAGTTGTTGTAGAGCTGCAGGGTATTTTGACACTAGAAATTTTATCAAGCCTGTATATTTGGGTTCTGAGGTTTTTTAATTGGTATTTTGACAGTGAAGACATATTTGAACCTGTAAGTGGGAACTTTGTTTTTAAAGACATGGCGTCTCTTAATAAAGTGACCAAATGTGATCAAAAGGGCCGGCAGATGAGATTCAAAGCCCCCCCAAGCATAAAGAAGACCTCACTTTTACCAACTGTTAAAAAAACCTCAAACAAATAAATATACAGGAAGACAAACACATTAAATGCTAGCTCTATTCCTACTGGCTTAAAAGCATGAGGATCCCAGCCTTACTGACATTTCACTCCTCAAGATCACCGCAGGGCTTTGCTCTCAAGTGAACTACATGAACAAACCTAGCACATGATGAAAAGTCTGCATCTCAGGAGCAGGTGCAACTCCAGCCCCGAAGGGGTCATGCCAAAGCTGAATGGGCATATGAAAGCCTGCAGCTCCAGTGAAATGAACCTTTAATGTTACAGTTTCCTCTTAGCAAGTCATTCTGGGGAAGTTGGCCAAAGCTTTTTAAATGTTAGGGCATTTCTGCATGTTGATTAGCAGCCAGGAGCTATAAGCATGGAAATGCCATTTGAAACACTCAAAGCATAATTTGCATATATTTGTTGCAAAACCTAATTAGGATTGCAGTGCTTGAGATAGTAAATTGAAGACAAGCCATAAACTTCTCCAATGAGTTAATGTCCAGCATTTTGCAGGAGCTGGGCAAACAAAAGTACTAAAATAAGAGTGCAGTCCAATGTAGGTTCTCACATTTACAGAACTAACACAAGTCCATTTATATTCAGGGAGGATGTACTGCACTCTGGAGTTTATCTGTTATGTGACATATGAAAATGCTGCCTAATGAGGACTGACCTAGTTTTGAGACTGGAGAGAGCACCCTCTGTTTGCTTCTCCTTTCACCGCTCACTAGCAAGTCCCTTCCCCTCCGACACGCCCTGACCAAACCAGTACAACACATGGCTGATAACGGCATTTTTTTCACACTCCCTTTAGGATCTCACTGGGTAACAGTAACCCTAAATTCCCCAGGGGAAAAACAAACACCACCACTCCCCTGCACCTGAAGCTCAGGGCCTTCTTGATAATCATCATTATGGCAGGAGCCAGAGGAGGGTTCAGAGCCCCTGGCTGGGGAACCTGTTTGAAGAGTAGCTACTTCAGCAGCATTAATACAGCATAAGGAGGAGATAACACTACAAAGCAAATAAAAATACTTTGATTGCATTGAAAATTCAGCTCCAATTAAAAATCATTGACACGGAAAAAAAAAAGGATCTGCTTGTCTAAAATGGCTTCTAAACTAGAAGTCTGAGAGAGGCCTCTCACCCAGGCAGATTTAATGAAATATTATTTCAGAAACAGAGATAAAGACTGCACAGCAAAAGCACTTCATCAAAAGGAATCTGACTCATAGCGCATCTACATCCTAAATAGAAAAGATACAGCCAAGGTCAAAGGGAAGATGAAAGCTGGTGGGGTGGAGGCAGTGTGCCCAAAATCATGCTGCAGACCTGAGCCAGTCCTACGACTGGTGTCCTGACACTGTTCAAGCCATCCTGAAGGACTACTGCTCACTGCATAATCCTCCTTCAGCTGGTCACATGTGGATTACACTAAACGCCTTACATGCAATTTCTGAATTAAAATACTTTTTTTTGGTCATATAACCAACATCTTCCATATATTCCTGGAAAACTTACCCAGAAATACATCTGGAAAAGTTGCATTTGCTCCTTCAAAAACTCACCACTGCAAATACATCACACATCTTTCTATACTCAATAAGCTTTTTTACACGTCTATTTATTTTCTCTACTATTTCTATGACTTTTTATTACACAGATACAGTATAAAGACAAAATAGTAAAAACTAAAATCCTTTAGTCATTAAATGATAAAGTTTTCGGGATTAGGGAGATGCTGAATCATCTGCAATTACTTAAGTTTGTATATGCAAAGAAACTGCAACTGAATCAGACTAATAAACAAGCAATTCCATGAAAAGCCACTGGGTAAATAGCAATATTCAGACCAGTAATGCAAGAAGGGAACATCAATGCATTTCTCACTGCCTCTCATTACACATGTCAAAAACAGGGGTGGTCTGCCCTTTTCACATCTGGCAAAAAAGGAAAATTAACAGAGTCGTTGTAGTATGAATACAGTAAATTAATGAGACAGCTCGTTCATATTTAAGGGCAAAATTAAAAACAGTAAAACATTCATTTTAATTCTGTGGGCATCAGCTCTATAAAGCACAGCTCTAGATACCAGGGTGAGCACTCATGTAACTACCTTAGTAAAAGATGGTGTGACTTAAATGTTCTTGAGCTACAGCCAGCTGAAAATCCTCAACTCTTTTCCACAGAAATGAAGAAACACGTTTCTTTAATCTTAACTAGGATACACAAGGGAAGTCCATATGAAAGGATCTCTGATTTTCCTACCGAAACTCCCTGGCCTGCCATCTAAAAGGACATGCAACTGGCAGTGGATTAAGGTGCAATTCTTGAGACATTTTCTTTCCCTCTGCCTGCCCTGCCTGTGTGGACTGACAATCCTCACAGAGACCAGCACACAAACCCGCTCCCAACCCACTGCCTTCCTCAGTCTTGCACTTCAAGGCAAATCACATTCAGTTTTGACTCACTCATATTTCAGGATAAAGGTTGCTGCCTGTCTGGTGCTGATTTGTGGCACAGGGAGAAGCAGTGCAAAGGGTCACAACTGGTTTATCCCTTTCAACTTAATGCACTGTCAAGTGCATGTCAGTCCTGAGAGTGAGCAGACATGAAGCTTAGCCCTGAAAATGAACTGTGCCCAGTGCCATGTCACAGTGATAATTTAATTCTGTTCTTATTTACACTGACTACTAAATCATGGCTTTCTCCAGTCAAGCAAGCTTAGTTGCTTGCAGTCCTGCACACGCAGGACCAGTTCAGGTGAGGTATTGTGGATGAACAGTGATGAGTTTCCCTTGGTTCACTGTCACCCTCTGGTCATCACTGCTAAAAGCAGCATCTACAAACCAGGCTAAGAAAAACAGACCCTGTCTCGTGGATCAAAAGGCTCTGGATAGGCAGTGCCTGTGGTTCGCATGCATCACACCTGAGGGGCAAAATCAAGTCCCACTTCTGAAGGTAAAACATTCAATGTTAAAAAAAACCCAAACCATAAAAGGAGCTGGCTAGTGTCTTCCTCTCTTCTCTGCTTCTTTTATGCTCTTAGGTGGGCTAACCAGATAGGGAAGCAGAACAGCATCAGGAAGGAGATAATTAAGTCATCCTGCATTATTTCGGGTATGATATTGACCATACACAAATATAACTGGTGGCTAATGGTGAATTAGTGCTGCCAAGTCATCTTCTCTCTATTTTTCTCAAATAATTTTCCCTGGGGATGTGCTAGAAAGGAGACATTCCAATCCCCTTTAATAGGAGTTTATTTAATATAGCCACTGCCTTTCAGATGAAGTAATCATAAAGGACAAAGCAGAGACAGTGACTTAGGGAATTAACTTCACAGACTAGAAAATGGATTTGTTCTCACATCAAGTGAAAAAGAACTTAATGGTCTCAAGAAATCCTTCCTGGGTTTGTTCAGGTCACAACATCACTTACAATGCAAAAAGGAAGCCCAGAGCTATTATATATGCAAACCTCAGCTTCAGACAACTCACCCAGGGGCACAAACTCATGTCACGTATCGATGACCTAGCCCTGCCCCACAGTGGGCACAGCCCCTCAAACACAGCTCCCCATGGCAGAAAAAAGCAGTTTTTACCAACAGGAGCTGTTCAACATTCAGACCCTTCACTCGTGGCAATGCTAAGTACTTTGTATCAAACAAACTCGGGAGTGTTTGGGGTACAAGGTGCCGTGTCTGGAGCGCATTCCTGCGGGTGAAACAAATGGTTTATGGATGGCTGCTCCCAGGATACGTATTCTGAGCATCCCACAGCACCTACAGGTGGCTATAAACCATGAGGGGCACCCTTCCATCCAATTTGCTTGATTTCATATCACTTATTTCCTCCTGTAAGAGCCTTTAGTTCCCTTTAAAAAAATCATCCTCCAAAGAGTTTACCTTTTTCATCCAACCCCTCTCCTTGCTGAAACCATTTCAAGGTGATAGTCCATGAAGAAATAGGAATTATTAATGCTTTATTACTCACATTTTATTGCATCTTTACAGAGAGAAGACTTCACTTTCTTTATGATTTAAACAAGCCTTCTCTGTTCTTTACAATCTATAAAGAATTAAAAACTATTTTCAAGTTTACCCTGTGAGGTTCATTTGTGATTGCTCTCCCAGCACTGGTTTGACTTTTTTCATCAATTTTACCAGTACAAATACTTACAGAGCAACTATATTATCAACTGTTACCAACCCCCCCCCGTCCTGCTACAATGGGTAGGGTTTACAATATTTAGATTACTTCAACATATTGAATTATAGTTATCTAAAGTTATGGGTGTAAAAAGCAATACTGCAACTTAATTTCTGTCCTTAAATACCTAAAATAAATGTGTTTTCAGTATTGTTTCCTAATTTCCAGAGGAAATATGCATTCATCTCTAAATGCAAGAACTGCATTAACTAACAAGAACAGAAATAAGAGTAGCTTGCGTGGTCCCTGTGCACACCTGTGAAGTTTGATACTTGACACAGGAGGTTATTCTCATTATCCACAGGCGTAATTGTACTTTTAAAGGCCTGGACTTCAGCCTTTGTAATTTTATTTAGACATCTAAATCTGAAAAATAAAAGGTTAGCAATGCCTTACCATCATTAGCAGAATAATAACAGCATGAAAATCTGTATTGGTATTCAAAACATACACACATTCTAAGTGTCTGTCTCAAAGATTAATTGCCTCACAGTCACACAATTAAGTCACTTGAATAAGAAGCCTGCTTGATTGATATGGTAAAGACAGAAAGTTATTTCAGGTAATTAAATCTATATGTGACTACAAGGAGTTACAGAAAGATCTCACAATGCTGAAGGAGCATTCAGATTCAATATTCTTAAAACACTGTAATGCACACAAGGGTAAACCAGTTCTGACTAAATATACTTCTTAATAGAATACTCACCACCCCTAAAAAAAGTAATATAAGAGTCATCATGAATGGGTTTATGAAAGTGTTTGATACTCACAGGCAGTAAAAAGGCAGAGATGTCTGGAATTCTTAAAAAGCAAATGTAGATAAACAGAAAATATGAACTTTTCTTAGCAGAAATCCCTGCGTTTTGGTCACCAATCTGTTTCTTTTATTCTTGTCTAAGCATTCTGTGTATTACCAAACCATCAGCAGAGATCAGCAATTTGGATGTCAGGACCTTTATTTGCTCAAGCACGATTGTTCTCACCCGTTTTAGTCACCAGTCACCTTTTCCTGCACACATTTTTGGTGGGATTATGTTTAGAAAAGATACACCGGATTATTTATTTATTTTCAACCCCCTGCATACAGCTGAGCTGTGATGGCAGGAATTACTGAGCAGTCAGCACTGTCGCTCGCAGAAGGCACGGGGCTCCACTTCCCCTGCCCCGAGTGTCCCGGGAAACCCTCACCGGGATGTGCCCGGGCCCCGCTGCCCTCCCCCTCCCCGCAGCCCCTCCCTGCCCCATGGCTGCACAGCACAGAAAGGCTCTGCTGGCCAGATGTTGGAGTCCAGGGCATTCCTCTGGATGCCCTGGGAAGTCGCAAACCTGAGCAAGAAAGTTTAAGGTCTGTGCAAGGGAGTTTGAGATCTGTACAGGGGGGGTGGAGGCCCCGGCACANTGGTTTGGTGTAAGATGAGAAATGATGTAGTTTTGAGTTTTTAGAATATAGGTACATGGGGGACAAGATGGAGAAATTAGGGTGTTGCCCTTGGTTCTTCCTTCTTCTCCCCTGGCCTCCATCTTTTGGTGACAGTGGCACAAAGTAGTTTAAGGAGATTGGATTAAAGTTGACCCTTTTAGTACAGGTGATAGGCACTGGAATATAAGTATAAACAGGTGATACCTAACTTACTGTATAAAGGGACTGCAATGTCCCACTGCGGGGGGAGTCGCCTCGTGTCCCAGCTGCTGTTCAGATCTCGGCTGGGCACAGAGAACATTTTAAGATATGAAACAATAAACAACACGAAGTATCAAGAGAACAAGACCTTGAGGACTCTGCTTCTTTCTTGTGACCTGGCTCGGGGCTTTCAGAGGGAAAAAAGACTTTTTACCACCTTTAAGCTCGGGTGAGGAGACCTAACCCGACAGCCAAACATGTCTGTAGGACAAAGATGGGCTGGACTGTGACTGACTAATGCTGGTTCAGAGAGAACACCTTCCAGACTGTCATAACAGAAAGGTGTCAGAGGAACTAATAAATACTGAAACCTGACGTTGTTTTTCAATATCTGCATATCTGGTGTTTAAGAAGTTGTCTGTAAACCCAAAGTTCAAAACACCTGATGATTCAAGGAGAATAATCAGTTCTTGTATAAAGAGCAACTAATTTGATTCAGGATGAAGCATGGGTAGAGCAGCAGAGTAAGCAGTGTTTGCTGAACACCTCTCCCAGCTGCTGCACCCTTGCAACACAGTCACAGCCTGGCTACAGGGATGTGGCAGGACTAGCTGGCATGAGAAGGCAGCAAAACAGTTCCCCCTTGGAACTCATACATGGCCAAGCAAAGCCCAAGGCAGTGCCTCAACCCACCAGGAGGTAACACTGATGAAGAGGATTTCAGACACAGAAGGCCAATATGGACATGCAGGTGAACCTGCAATTATCCAGGAATGCAGCACCTCAGTTCATTGGTACTGTTGAAAAATCACTATCCCTGCATAAGAGGAAATGACTGAAGGCAAATACAGTCTTCATTGTGATTTCTGTGGACTTCAGATCAGGTTTTAAACGTAGTGTCTTCAACCACTGCCCCTGGAGACACTACAACTGCCCACAGCCTCCAGAGATGGAAAGTCCATAGCAGGTCCCTCCAGTGAAGAGTGACTCCTCTTCTGCTGTGTGTGCCCTGCTCTGCCTTGGGAACTGACAGAGCAGGACTTCCAGCTCCATGACCTCCTCTGCTCCATCTCATACCAGACAACACTAATGTGCTTACTCTTAACGGCCAGTCCTTGTCTTTCACAAATGAAGTCACTACTGGTATTTGTAATTTCAGAGAGTGTGGAGTGAGTCACTTGAGTTTCTTCATCAGTTTCTGTATTTATGAAGGGTGGTAAGATCTACAGTGTACAGATAGTCCTCCCCATTATGAGAGTACTGCTACAGATCACTATAAGCAAAAAAGTGCACGTCATTCATGAGAGGACTTTTTGGTAACTATTTTATAGTGCTGGTTATAAATGGGCCCATTGATTTACCTACAGCCTGGTGCACACACCCCTGCAGGGCCAGACATCACTCATTTTTGCAACACTTTCCATTGTCTTCAAGTAGGACAGTGTTCTAATACCTAAATGCATTTGTAGAGTGAGTAAATTTCTCTATTCCCATTACTCATTAACTTTTCATTCAATGTCCTGCTAGTCTCAAACATCCTGAAATCAGCAGTGACTTCTTAAAAGAACCCATTATTAGACCAAGGCAGGAGCCCAAAACCATGAAGATGTCCTTTCAAAACCCCTTTGCTATGATTCTGCATTTGCTATGCAGAAATGAACTTTCCAATCCAGATAGTTCAGACTTCTGCCAAACAGGCAAGAGTCAGAGAAACAGCATTATCTGTTATCAATTCCTTTTCTTGGCATCAGTTTTCCATTTCAGAATTTTTACAAGGGCAGCATTGCAGTTCTACCAGCAACTGCTGTGACAGAAAAGACTGAAAGAAACTGAATTAACAGAAAAAAACCCACAAAAAACCCCAACCAACCAAACAAAAAAAACCCAACAAACAAACAAACACAAACAAAAAACCCCAACAAAACAACAACAAAAAAGACATTACACTCAGTGTGTCTATTTTCTTACTGGTCTCTGGGATAGCATGATCTATAACAACACACCTTCAGCAAAAGTGGAACAGAAAAAGCACATATATTTAAATATTCATAACTTTTACTGCTCTAAAGCATTAGAAATAGCTCTGCTCGCTACACACTAGAAAGCTGATCCCAGGACTAGAGGCATAACCCATCATTATCTTCCTAATGTGGGCAACATATTGATTTTTGTTCCTTTTATTTATGCATCAAGGCTCCCAGTGAGTGCACATGCACATATGTGTCGATGTGAATGTGTGGAGTAAAGACCAGAGATGGATGATTTTCTTGGAGATTTCGATCCATGTCTCTGGACACAATAGCTTTTGCCCTAACATTTTATTTTTCTCTGCTCCTTCCTGTAGGAACTGTTGTTTCTATGCTCACCTTGCAGCTGTGAAATGAGAGTCTGAGCTGTGTCTCAGCTGAGAGCAAGCAGTGAAGCATGATACGAACCTGACCTTCCATCCTCTCTGCAGGCAAATATGTTGCTTTTACACTATTTCCAGCCTTGGCTGAACTGAAGTTGAAAGGATAGACTCATTCCTGATCCTGCAGCTAGTTCAGGAAGTTGTATAGTGCACACATCAGATCTCAGCTGAAGCCCCTGTCAGCAAATTGAACCATGTCAGAACTGTTTAGAAAAGCAGGAGAAATAGAGAGGAGAGCTAAATAAACTCTCAGCAAAGTAAACTGACAAGCCTGTATCTTTTTACTCACTCACAGTATTTCTTTCTGTTTAAAAAAAATAATTAGAAGTGTATAGCAATTGTTGTAGTTCTCCTGGTATTTTACTGATGTGGAAAAAGGTAATAGAAGAGACTTTGCCTGACACTCCTTACTGACACTTCTTACTCCCTGTTAGCCAGTGACCAATGCTACATTTCAGAATAAACTCTTTTTTGCAAAGGTGGAATTGGCCTCAAGCCCCTGTGCACATTTGGATCTTCAATGTGTCCTTACTTCTTGCAAAAGAATGAGATTTTTCCTAAAGGGGAAGGCAGAATGAGTGTTCCAGAGGGCTTTTTCGGGAATGTCTGAGCATTTGTGTGAAAGACATGGTTGCAATTACAGGACACACAACATGTGAAATGGGAATGCCAAGGCTCATGTGAGGTCTGTCTGCAGATTCCAGCCTGTAATATTTCTTCTCCAGCCAGGACTTGGGAAAGATAAATTTAGCACTTAGCATGCTGGCAAACTGAGCTGTGACAAAGTGCTGGGCTGACTGCTCAGTGTCATCCTGAAGGAATCAGCACTTTTTTGGGATGCTACTTCAAATCTTAATAATTGGAATTGATTGAAAAGATCAAGTGTGCCAAATACACGGATTCCATTTCAGAGCAAAATTGTAAATACACAACAATCAGGGGCATAGAAGGAAAATTCCCTCTAGAAATAGTCTCTTTTCCTCTCACTTATCTAATCCAAAAGGATTTAGCTCGGTACTTAATGTACACACTGGTTAGAGAAAATAATCTATCCAGCATTAAGTGCCTCCCATGGCATTTGCTGCACAAATCCTGTGTCCCAACTTAACCACGTTGGTTCTGAGTGAGCTCACGGACAAAGGCAAGAGGAAGAAATGAACACGGGCAGATTGGGCAGAAAATCCATCTCCAGAAATTCAGTCTCACCTTTTCACTGACCTCAGGAGACTATAACAAAGAGAATTCTGCTCCAAGTGTAGCATGGTGATGACTTTAAAAGGCTGTGCCAGGCGGCAGGAGAAGCAGAGAAAGTCTGACAAGGAGGGGTGCTTGGAGCATGTACAAACCCAGAAAGGCTTCCCTGACTTTGTCCTGTTAGAACATGGAAAGTACTGAAGAAAAACCAAACCACCCCTTCCCTAGAAGCTTGGCTGGACTAATTTTCAGCTACAATTCATGTTTACCTAGCCCTTGCCAAGAACTGCCTAAGTAAACCCAAGGTGACTTCCCCAGCCACTTCATTCTCCTATGTACACAGCAGGATCATGTACTTCTCTATACTCCCCAGGAATAACCTCACTGGCTGGTAAAAAGCCAAAGTATTTCTTTCATTATACACCTCTCTCAGCCCTAAAATAAAGACACTGTGTGATGACAAACCCAACAAGGAAGGCTTCAAAACATCATTCCAGAGACTTAGATAAACAAAATTATGGTCTTGTCCAGACTTCCTATGAAGCTCTACCTCCAAAGGGGACAGCCTGGGACTTCAGGCACTGAATGCTCCTGCTCAGACTGAGGAGGTCCCAGCAGGAGCAGTCCCAGTTGGACCCACCTACATAAACCTTTCAAGCATGGAAGAAAGGAGTGGAATCTAAAATGTCCTCTTTTCCTAAATCTGAAATCAATAACTATTTGCCAAGAGGTTTGCATCTAGGTATTACTCAGAGGTCATGATGTTCAGTGTGAGCTCTACTGCCTTATTAGGCCGGTAATGAACTCATAAATGTCTGAAGGGGACATGCAGTGAATGTCACTTTGAATTTCTGTAGAGGCCAGTTCATTATCATGGCCCAGAGTAAGGTGCTACTTGACCTACTAAGAGGCTGACTGCACAAAGACTCAGGCTCAGGAGCTTCTCTGCATAGATGCACTTTTCATGCTCTGTATACTGTAACTTACTGGGTATTTTCGCCTTACTAGAATTAATTACCTCTCATTTCTGTCAGTTTAGCTCAATCTCATAGAGCAAAATAATTGGCCTTTACCAAAGCAGGCATCCAAAAATACAACTGAAAAGTATACTGTCCAGAATTCAGACTTTGTTTTTCCCATTCCTCTGCCTGTATTTGTGAATTTTTCTGTTAAAAAGCAATGACACCCTGACAGAACAGATTCAAGAAAGGATGGCAAAACCTTCTGTCAATAAACCCAGTGGGACTTTGTCTTGGTTTAGGGAAAATTTGGGAGAAAACTCTCGAAGGGTCCCTCTGGGAAGCAAACACAAACAGCCTCTTTTCTCTGCCGGTCTGGGAAAAGAACTTCTTCGGAGAAAAGTGGAAAAAACTATTTATTAAACAAAGAAGTGCTCACAAGCATAAAGAATGAATAGTATGAAACAATAAACCTTTCATTCTGGAGTGAGATGGCAAATTGAGAAAGTCCTTGCTGTGGGTGTAGCCCGACTCAGTCAGTCGTTTCTTTGTCGCTCCAGAGGGATACAAGCATCATAAAGTCACCCCAGGACAGACTGGGAGTTGAAACTTCTATTCTCCTCAGATACAAAACATCTTCGTTTTTACCCCATTGGTTTGATATTCAAGCTGCTGCAAATAGCTCTTCTTGGTCTTAAGAAAGTGTTGTTTGCATAAACCTAGCCTAAAGCAGACACCACTGGAGCAATTTTTAGAAACAATTCTAAAGCAACTGAATACCCTGGATAAAGTGAAGCTCAACTGGCACAAGAATCAAGCTGACTGGGTAAAATTCACATTAAGACATTACATAATGCATGTATCTGATCCCCGTTAAAGTAGGATTTAACAGCCTCCAGCTTTGTAAGTCACTTATCCTCTCAACATCCCAGTGAGGAAGCAGAGAGAAGCTAAGGGACTTGTTCAAGCACACAGAAATTGTGGAGAAGAATAAGGAATGGATCCAATCTAGACAAACCAGGTACAGAGCTCTGTATGCAGAGCCTGCTCTGCTTGTGCCATAGAGCCAATCCACCTGCTGGATAATAATAATACTCCATGCAGAAAGAAAAGCCATGAGGGGAACCATAGGAAACATCACACAAGAACCTACATCTTGGGCAAAAGCAAAATTTCTTTCCATGGCTCTCCTCCCTGACTGCTGGTTGCCTGCTCCAATGATTTCAGCAAGGCTCAGGCTTACTCCAAATGCTCTTAATGAAAGACCAAGGAACCATCTGAACCAACTCTATTCTCTGTTGCGTACAGTCATAAAGAATTTTTATGCTTCTAGGACAAAACTCTTGGATATAGAAAAAAAAAATTTAAGAACCGTCTCACATTTTGGTTGCTACCATCTTCCTGCTGATTAGATGATTTATTAAGTAAATTATCAGAAATAAAACCTAGCCAGTTAATCATCCTTTAAAATGGTAGATTACCTTGATTTTTTAATTGCTGCAAGATTGAAAAAACAATCCCCAAATTAATGTGCACACTCATGAGCCAAGCAGGGGAAGCTCATTATATGCCTCCCCCAGAAGCACATAACCCAAGGAGTCAGCCCAATACCGTGTCCCCTGGGAGCTACACAGGAACAGCAATCTTTCTAGAAGAATACACAGCTGGCCTGGGCTCAGCAGCTCAGGAGCTGGGCTATTTATTTGCCTGACAAAAGTAATCAGCTATTGCTATGCTGCAGTCACTAGAAAACTCCCCCTGCAGGAACCTAGTGATGGACCCAAATGGTTCTCTAAGTGGTGAGAGAAGTAAAACACATGACTTGTCCTTTTTTAATTATTTAAATATCACTTGCAATAAATACTCAGCCAGTAACCAGGAATTCTAATATCTTGCCAGACTTAGGGCACACCTGATTAAGGTGATGCTGCTTGTACACAGGCTAGGATCTGGGTCTGCAGAAATGGCATAACTAATCTCAGAGAGGGAAGAAATCACTGATAGTAAAGCGAAAGTAAAATTCAGCCTTCCTCATGTGGAAAGCTACCAGTTGCTGCACCTGCGTCTTTCTGAACCCAGCCTCCTTCCTCCTTTACAAGAGCACTTGTAAACCTGCAGGTGAGTAATAAAAGGGAAAAGCTCCCACAGAACATTTCCCTGTAATTCTGTGCCAGCAGAACATGACGGATGATCACCCTTCGCCTCTTGTCTACCCAGTGTGCACAAAACCAGCTCAAGTGCTGCTCTGAGTTGGAACAGAAAGGAACCAGCTGATGCACAAAAAACAGTGGGTGGTTTGGATCTCACAGTAATACAAAGTTCAATGAAATCAGATTGTATCTGGCTTACCAGCATTTTGTTCTCCAGCTGGGTACTGGCAAACATGGCAAGAACCATCAGTGAGGTGGTTTCATGCATTTGCCAACTTGCCAGTCCCCCAGTGCTGTGATAAAATTGGAAGAAGAACCAGCTGATGAGTTAAGTGAAAGAGGAGGAGGTGGGTAAAAGCAAGGAAGGAGGAAGAGGGTGAAAAGAAGCCAGTTAGAGAAGGAAAAAATGTCTCTAGAAACTCAACAGTAAAAGGAGTCTTGTGGATAGTTAATTCACAAGAACATTTGGATTAACAAATTGTGAGAGGTTCAAAGGAGCAAAATCAGAGGGGTTGGAAAATAAGATTCAATGTAACTACCATCCTAATATGAAAAAACGCCCTATGAGTAAAAGCAAATAAAACAAGGAAAAGCCCATCTCCTTAACTTCGGTAGGTAGTGACCTTATGCTTTATATTCAAAGCCTTGTTTCCTGGTAAAACAAGACTTCTTATTCATGTCCCATTCCTGCCCAGTTGGCCCCAGTCACTTTGGGACTTCACAGCTGGCTGAAGCTGTGCTCACCAGAAGGCCAAGGCTTCGAACCACTTCAATATCTCTGCAGACAGGTAACCAGCAGCAGAGAGAAATCCCAATACACTCATCTTGATTAATCAGGGGACCTATACTAGAAACAGCCTTGCAAACCAGACTCCATTTTAAGCCAGTTCCGAAATTCCTGGGTCTGACCTACCCATGACTGCAAACAATTCTTGAACGACCCAAGCAACTAAAGAGAATAAGGCTGGGCATCAGTTTCTGGGGTTTCTTGGTGTTTTTAGGCAGTAGAAGCTGCTTAAATCATGGCACAATATAACATTGTATGTAGCTGGGTGCTAACCCCAAATAAAATATTTAGCTTACTCTATATAAAAATCCACCACTTATCATGGGGGCCGAGAGCCTTAATTCTTTGCACAACCTCAGACAAAGCAGTATGCAAGTCTCCAGAGACTTGGAAGAGTTGACAGACAGTAGACAAAGGATTTTCCCACGGGTACACACAGACATCCCCCCAAGCATTCTGGTATTCAGTCGGTGCTTCCAGTTCTCACCTACACAAGAGTCCTTGCCTTGACAAGCTGGCTGCTGCAGTTTTGTGGAACCTGTCTCCTCAGACACCTGCCTGGCTTGCAGCATTGCAGGGCTCTAAGCATAAGCTCCAAATCCTCTGTGATTTATCCACGGGTTTAGATCCCCGTCTCTCCAAGTGCTCCTGATGGCAGCGTAGCCATGAGCCGAGCCGGTGGTGCAGCAGCCCTTCAAGTGGATTTAAAGGCACTGCATCCTTTCCAGCACTTACCACGCATTCACACAGACTCCCTCCAGAGTATCTCTAGTTCTGGAGTGTGGTTCCTAGTTAGTTCAAAGCTATCTTTTGTGAAGACTGCAATACAAAGTGAAGTATCAGGCACAGCCTTTCCAGCTGGGAGTTGTTTATCCTCTGTACCGCCTTCTATGAGATTCTGTCTCTTCTTATTGCAGCTGCCTGAAAACAGCCTGTACAAATAATATTAATAAAATACTAATCTGCTTCAATTGAAATATATTCCAAGTGTACACAATAAGGTAATACAAAACACCCTGAAGATAATTTTTTTAAAAGCACTGAAGCCAACATAAACCTCAGTAATTGCTTGGCAAAGCACAAGGAAGAAAAAGACCTGTGGGATCTGCAGTTTCCTACAGGCTCACATCCATGCTACCCTCTGCTCAAACACGATACAAGGGCCAGGACAAATAGGTTGCACTGACATTTCCAGTACAGCTGTGCTTTGGGGAGTATAACTGGAATACAAACAACATGGCTCTTGGTTTAAAGCAAGCAGCACTTCACACTAATGGTGTGTGTGCTCAGTCTAGAGAAATAGAAATCAATTCTATTGCTGCAGCTTTGGAAGTGTCCCTGAGAAGGGAACCCACGCAGACATGGGATGGGTAGTGGGAAGTAAGACATCAGGCAGGAGAGTCCTTCGAACACAAGCTGGCAGAGGCAGAACTTGGGAAAGCTCAGGGATGTGATATTTCCTCCTATCCACCACTAAGCAGCTGACTTCAGTCAGACAGCAATGCAAGGAGAGGGGGAAAAAAGGTAATACACAACATGCAAATATTCTGTGCTCCCTCATGGCCATCCTTCTCTGAAACTGTTTTACCAAGAGACCCCCAGCTGGTCACAGAGAGCTGAAACAATTGTCCAGCTGAAACAATTCCTCTGATTCCTCTGTAAGCAGAGAGCTGTGAAACATGAATTTCCCAAAGCCACCTTCTGAAAGCCTTGTGCACTAATAAACAGCTCCATCCTCTGTCTGTCCTCTGTCCTCCAGCTAACCAACCCCTACAGGTCTGCTTTGAGAGCAATGGGGAAATTTTGTTTGCTTGAAAATCCAATTTCATTCCCAGCAGAGATATTTGTATCTTCATAATCCATACAATTCTGCTCTCCCGTGCCAACCACTCACTTTCTGCAGCGTCTCTGATCCCAGTGTTGGTAGCCCAAAGCCAAAAAGAACCACTGGGCTCAGAGGAACATAAGACAGTTTGATTATAAGTGAATCACAAATTTTGCAGGTTAAAAAAGAGCTTTTTCTTGTGATAATTAGGCAAAACCCAAGGGATTCATCTGAAGAGAAGTTTTTGAATCTTGGAATGATAACACTTCATCAAGGTTAGCTTCCCTTGATGTAGCTAAAGACACTATGAAAGGCCTCTGGCCTCTTTATTAGAGGATGGTCTAATAAATAATCACCAGGGGATGATAATAAATCTTTAACAAACAGTAATTTAAAATTCTTTGTCACAACACATTTAGCCTTTATAAAGAAATCAAGCATTATAAGCTCTCTGAGCAGCTTGTCCCCCTTTCTCAGCCAGTGTAACTGAACCCTGAAGAAGTTGTTTCCCAACATCTTGATTTCCAACTCCTTGCATGTCACGTTCTAAGGCTGCTTTACCTCTGTGTTTCAATGCCAGCAGCCTCAGGGATGTCATCTTCTCAAAGTGCAGGGATAAAGGAACTCAGGTCACCGGGAGGGCTGGGAGGAGTGTCCGCCTTCGAACAAACCTCACAGCTCCAATGACAAAGGATTCACCTTTCTCTCAGGGGCTCACATTCAGCAGCTGTCTTCAGGTGAAAAGTAACTCTTCACTGACAGCTGTTACAAAAGTTAATTGCTCTTAGAACCAACTGAAACCTCAACAAAATCGTATTTAGGCAGAAAAGAGTCATGTAAATCGTAAGAAGTCAGGACACACGTGTGTCAGACACAAGGTAGGGGCAGGCAGAAATACCCAACCTAGCTCAGAATTTCAAACGAGCGCACACACTTCAAACTGAGCACCTTCCTGCTCCCAGTGGAAAGTGGCCATTTAAATGAAAAGAATTGAAAAAAGAGGAATGTGAATATTTTTAAAACTCTGGGAAAGGAAATCAGTGGCAATCAGAGACTAGAAGCATTTCACCTCAGGATACCTCCAGGTCAGTGCCTGCAATATTTATAACTCATTCAAAATCAGAGCATTTTGGTTGGAATGATGGCAATACAAAATATTTAATAAAACATTTTCAGCAAGAAAAATCCTCACAAAATTAGTTCAGTGTTGATCTGACCTGATCGGTCTGGTTTTGTGCCAGTCGCACTAAATCAATTACTCCTACTGCCTCAAACGGGACTGTAACAAGAATATAACAGACATGGTTCTAGCCTAATCAAAACAGGATGGCTTTTGTCCCCTTGCATGCTGGCATGCTTCAGACTGCCATAAATAAAGAGCAGATGGAATACAGATTGCACTGGGTAGAACTCAAAATAGGTTTTTGGCTATGGAAGACACAGTCGTCTCTAAAGCCTCCCAATAACATATAAAAAATTGTAAGGTTCCAGTTGAATTCTATAAATACACCACCTTTACTGACAAGCAAATGTATACTATGTTTATATTTAGCTCATGGCCACATTCAGAGTGACTGCTGTTGAGTTTTATGTGACAACAGGGCCACCATTGTTTTTGACCACACACTGGGATAGACATGTCACAAACCCAGTTTGACAGAGATTTTATGGACTGCTGGAGAGGAATCACACAGACATACATAAGTTAATTATACAGGATTAAAAAAAAAAAAAGAAAGAAAACCAGAACATGTTGTAAGCCAGATGCTTTGTTAATCACTTTATATGACTACTTAGGAAACAAATAAATGACCCAGTGAGTCAGAACTATTACCTGCTGAATCAAATGTTTTACTACTCAATCAGATATTTCTTCAAACAGAAACATAGTTTCTTAAACTAGAGGCAATATATTGCCTTGTATGTCATATGACATGGTTTCCATCCACTGAAAAAAAACCTCACAAGCAATGAGGTGCACATGGAAGGTAGATGCTGCTGAGTAGAGCTGCCCTGGTGAGCTCTGTGTGGCTCAGGGACAGCGTGGGCTGGAAATAGAGAGGAAGTGTGCCCGCCTAGGGCACTGCAGCTGCCTGCTTGGCATGCTGGTGTGCTGAAGGCAGGCCCATCAGCACAGTCCTGGAAGGTTGAGAACTACAAATAACCAACAAATGTCCATCCATCAATCTGGGCTGTCACAGGAGTTTGCTGCTGGGGAGGAGGACCCAGCTTTTTATTCACCATCAGCAGCTCACTACCACCAACCCCCTGAAATATCGATAATTTGTGTGGGTTTCCTTGCTTGGAAAAATAAACGTCTCCTGAGTTCTCATAAGCACAACTGCCACTAAGGATAATAAAGTCCAGAAGTGGTTACAAAACTGAGGCCCTTGTAATGATTTCCTTTCAGTCATAACTGATTAAATCCACACAACAGAATCCCAAGACGTCGCTAATGATAGTAGAATCTGTCAGTATGTGAGATGCTATGAGACTTTGTGAATTAAACCCCATTATTGCCCTAAATTATGGATAAATTTCTCCCTTTCCTTGGTGATATGCAACATATTTTTTCTTCAGGGCAGTTAGATGATGTCAGCACAAATTACTGCTTTCCATACAGTGCAGATGATAGAACCAGAGGCATTAAAGAAACCTACAAAAGCCAAATGTGAAGAGACAGAAGGAGCTGCTTCCTTTGACTTGGAAATAACAAATTCTGCTGTGGTATGATGGGTAAGGCAAAAGAAAAAACCTTTAATTTGGGACACTGATGGAGCTTCAAAAGCTTCACATACTTAAAAATCTAAATTCAAGTTTGGATTCTTGCTCTAAATTACCAAAAAACCCCATAAAATAGAAGCACCTGTCTTTAGACACTCATGTCTCTCGGTTAAATGTATATTGATGTGTAGTACTGAGAGATTGAGTTATTATCTAGCAGACTAAGGAGCTCTATTTTCAGCTTGGAAAAATAATGAATATGCAACTAGAGTGTTTTTCTAAATGGCTTCCTATTATTTTAATTCTTCTTAGTATATCAAAGTTGAAGGAAGGGCAGAGGAAACGCTGGTGGTTACATGACAGTTCACAAGTTCCATACATGGCAAAGTTTGCAGGCAGTAATAGGATCTTTTACTAGATCAAGTGAGATAACCACAAAAAATCCCAACAGGTTGTCAAACATATGACTCTATAAATTTTTTTGTTACTTGAGATAGAAATACTGAATTTTCAAATCCAAGACCTGGGAATTGCTTCATTATCTCGCACAATATCCCTTTATTATGCTTCCATTTCTGCCCTGCGTGCACCAGCGGCCAGGCTCTTGGTTGCCATCTGCTGTTCCTGCTCCTACGCGTCACCACTTTTGTCAGCACGGCCGGGCCAAAGCAAGAAAGGAATCTCCAAGAATTGTCAGGAACAGGCACAGCTGCTCCTTTCCTCCGGGACAGCCCGGGGTCCAGCTGGTCACATGGAGAGGGATCAGTGCCCTCTCAAAGCCAAGTGAAGAGCACGAGGGGGGAGTCCAGGTTGGGCAGCAGCAGATCCATGAGATTGGCTATGGATCATTTGGGGACCAGAGCACTGGTGTGAAAGCCTTCCTTGCCAGGGCTACTCCCTGCTGCCACCCCTGCTCCTGTCCTCTACCTGCCTGTGGACAGAACTAAAAACATCCTGCTCAGACTTCCACTTCAGCTCTGGCACCATTACCTCCTGCATCCAACACGGAGTTCCATCTCCCAGCTATCTCCTCTGGCATCAGACTTCTGAGTTCCAGTTCTCCCAGTTCCTGCTGCTTCCCAAGCTGAGAAGGTACAAAAGTCCTAAATTTAAAGAATTAATTTTGGAGCTTCTCTCTAGGCAAAAATTAAGGCTGTATCTGCTTCTCCCCTCTGAGACCTTTTCCATCTGTGTTTTCAGTTCCATCCTTCTCTGAAGTGCAGCAGGAACAATCTGACTTGTATCCAAACACTTTTAAGTGACCTTGAGGAAAGTCATATTGAAAATTTGATGTATAGTGGCCTCCCAGATTTACAGAACCACATGCCCTGAAAATCTGTCCTGGCCACATTTCTTTACATTTAACATGTTTAATTCATCAGTTTAGAGAGACCAAATTAACTCCATGACAGACAAACCCAGTATCCATTTCATTTACTTGTTAAGGAAAGCAGAACCCTCTTTGGTAGTAGAAGTGTGAAAGCCAAAGTATTACACAGCTTCCCTGTGTTTTCATGATTCTTTTTCATTCCTTGCCATCCAAGCCCTTTACAAACATTAGTTAATTCTTAGAAAATCCTTATCTTTGCTTTACACCTGAGGAAAATGAAGCACTGAGCAAGGATGATACTTATTTAAACACAGCCCCAGAGACACATGGTAGAGCTGAGAACAAAGCCCGTGTCTTTTGGCTCTCAGTCTTGTATCCAAAAGCCCTAATTTTTAGTGCACTTTTTCAATTTTCTCATTTTGAAATGGAGCAGTTCTAAATAAAAAGCTCAAACAGTACAGCTGTCCTTCACTCTTCCTTCTCCATTTGAAGGGATGTCCAGATACAGAAGTTACACTTCCTCCACCCTGGGTGCAAGAGAGAAACCTTTGCACTGTGCCCCTAACACAGTTGAGAGTTTATTTTCTTTCTGGCACACAAGCGATCTCAGTAACAGGAGATTAATCCACAAATGCCAACGTCTCATCCTAAAAGACCAGTCTACAGAAGAGCCATTACTATCCTGGCACGGGCCCGACACGAAAGCAAGGAGGGAGGTAGCAGTGGGCAGGTCTGTCTCACTGAAGAGCAATGGTTAGAATTCAAGTAAAACTCCTCACAATTTTGCAGTGAATGTGTTCTGCACCACAGCACCGCTGGCTTTTCCAGATGACCGGGTATGTACTTATCTATTGCTTTTAACATCCTGCAGTATAGAGGGGTATCTTGAGAAAGAAAATCATTTTACTGCCAAAAAAGTGACCCTTCTAAGAAAAGTCTGGCCAGTCCAATATTTGCCAACCTCATGGATAAAACTCACATCACTGTACAGTTCAAGCAGATCTGCAGGTCTGACCCACCAACATTAAATTCCACAGCAGCTTGAAAATATCACGTTTTATTTATTCGTAGCATCTCCTTTTGGTAGACAGTAAAGCTTTTCTCAATAGCTTACCAATTACTGCAGAAAACACAGTAGTAAATGGTACTAAAATTTCAATCTGCATAGTTGACTGTGCATTTGCCTTAGCACAGGCTGCTTACTTTTTACTCTTGGAATAAGGATGTTTTATTTCACACCAATGCTATATGCGTTATAATTTGTGACACCTATGGCAAATAGTTTTTTGCTGTAGGTTTTTGCTATAGGGTTTTCCACATATTTCAGTAGAAATGTGTAAAAGCTGGAAATAAATCTTTAGTAACTGATTCTTAGGCTTTGTTTGATAATAAAGAAAGTAATGAGGATTAGGAGGGGAAATTCTACTGAATCTAGAAAACACTGTGAATACTAAAAACTTACAAATGGATCTTTACCAAGAGATGTAATACACTCTGTTGTTACATCAAAGCTGGAAATTGCACAGCAATTACACTGATTTGGCAGGTAAAAAAGCACAGTTTCTTAGTTAGAATAATGTAGCAAGATAGATAAACTTAAGAAATTGTTTCCTCCTCCTGGAATCTACATTTAGAGTTTTTACTTCAGAGAGTAAGAGCACATAAAAAGGCTTATGCTGCATATAGAACACACTGATATGGCCAAGGATGTGCACATATTTATCCCCATTTTATTAACTTCATACAAAATACAGGCATTGCAAGAAAGGCTACAGCTTCCAATGTTTTCAAAGAATGCATTAGGAATGTTTGCCAGTCATATATTGGGCACTCAACGGGTTTTCATACGATAAATCTCAAAGCAAGTAAGAGGAAGCAAAAGAAGACTAATAAAAATAAGAATATCAGCTCCAAAATAACATAACTACCTCCAGCTGATGCTTCTGCATTGCTTTAGAGAGCTCTCTGGACTGGTTACACTTGTGCACTTCGAAGTTAAAGATGTTGAAGGTAACCAGGGCATGTTAGAGGCTTCAATATTATTGCCTAAGTACTCTACAAACACAATACACCTGGAACTTACAAAGTACATGGTGACAGCTTCTAAAATCAACCAGAAAAGAAAAACACTCTTCTTCCAGGAGTGACTTTGTCTGCCATCAGGCATATTCCAGAGCAGAAAGGTGGCTTTTCATTTATGCATTATAATTTTATTTTAACCATGAAAGCTGGAATTGCATCCATTGCTACCGAGTCATTCCTGTTATTAACATCATCCCAGTGCTAAGAGTGGCAATTGTCTGGAACAATTTGGGGGTTTGGAGCAGATTCTGATGGCATAACATATAGTATCATCATTTGAAACCCTAAAGGAGTGTTATTTACCCTGATAATTTGGTATCATCCACAGCTGTTTTGCACTGCCTTTTGCAAAAACTTCATGGTGTTTTGCCTTGCCTGAAGACAGCTTTTTACAAATATCTGTACAAATTGGTTAGAACCCATCTGGGAAGGCAAATGCATCTACAGAAACACTGCAGGAAACAGACTTTATGACACGATTACCACACAGACACAGTCCCTCACTGTAGAGTAAGCCTCTGGATGAAAACTAGTTCTTCAGTATAAAGCATCTACTAATCCAAAAAAAGCTTACTAAATTCCGAAGCTTTAGATTACAGTGGACTAAATATTTCACATACCCTTGCCCTTCCCACTAATTTCTACTAACAGTTGTGAGGACATAGCTAAGCTCATCCAGCTGACAGTTACTGGAACTACAGTGCCACACTTTCAGTTTGCCTTGCAGATTTTAAATCGGGCTACACTATAGCAATGTGAAACGAAGCCACAGCAGTACAGTTCGACCCAAAAACATTAGCACCAGAATGACTGAGGCATCCCACTTCTCTAATAGGACTGTAAGTGCACTTGTAAAGAAAAAAATCCAGGAGTGCAAATGTTAGCTCCAGTAGAGCTGTTCTAATGAACTCATCTAGATAGTGGTGAGCAGAGAAAACCAGAATTTTACCTGCAGAGCCCTCTGGGTATTTGCAGAAGTTACCTATAAAAAGTTCAATTTTTCAACCAAACAGAAAGCAACATAAGCCTTGCTGCTGACGATGTGAGCCAGGACTTTGGCAGATATCATTAACTTCACACTTATAAGGGGCTAGGGAAAAAAATTGCCATTAGTTAACATTTCCTGTAGCGATTTTCAACCAGGAAGTGACAGCTGTTCTGTTAGTGCAACATTAAGTCAGTTCTATGTTTTCTGAAACTTCATTTCAGCATCACAACTACTGGAAACTAACTGTGCCCTTCCACCCAGAAGCATTTGTTTTTGCAGCAAACTCCCTGTACCTGTACTTGTGTCATTAAGGAAGCCAGCTCCACCCTAGGTTGCTTCCACTTTGAAAGCTGCAGCGCTTCTGACTGGTTCTTTCCTAATGCAAACAGCAGCTGGAAATCACCATGATAAATCCACAGAAGAGGACTGCCAGTTTCCCTGGATGCGTGAACATCCTGCATTCCTCATGCATCTAAGAGCTTTGATATCCCACGGCATGCAAAGCATCACAGCAGCAGGAACAACCCCCAGCCAGCTCAGGGGATGGCTCCCTGCCTGCCATTCCCACGCTTTCACCGTGCCTTAACATGCAAATCCATAATATCACATATGCTAATATCTGCTAAGAAGGCTTTTCATTTCGGGACCTCAGCTTAATGAACAAATGGAATCCTGCAACATCACTGTGGGGAAAACAATTGCAGCGCATGAGTGATGAAGGAAGACCTTGAGTGATCTGTCAAAATGAGTGAATGCAAGTGGATGGCAAAGGAAGGAATATGAAAACCAGCTGTGGTAATTCCTCCCTTCCACCTCCACTTCAGCAGGATGACACGAGCAATCAGTGCATGGTCTGTGTCCCTTTGGCTCTGTGAGGACCCACTGCTTTGGTGAAGTAATCCCAGCCTGTTTTGTTAGACCCTGAACTGCTACTCCACTCTCAAGCACAGAGCAGCATAAGATCCTACAAGCACAGAGACTTCAGGGGCCACACACCTGTTCCTTCTACAACCACTGCAAGAGCACAGAGGTTGGGTTGGCAGATGGAAGACTTGCCTTTGGGGAGAAATAGGTCAGATATCAGAGAGTAACAACTGAGAAACAGAAGTAGTCTTTCTTCTCCAATCACACCGGTGCTTTGCTCAAACACACTCTTCTTAACTGAAGGTTCAGCTCTGTGAAAGCAATTGCCTGTACATTATGAGAGACAATCTTGCCCAGCAGACTCAGGAGTGTAGCAAGGTCTCTGATGTACACGCCTCTGACAAGGTACTTGATAAGCACACCGGCGTGAGAAGCAAAAAGTGGAAGGCTTGAGATAAGGACTTTACTTTGGACACATCTCCTACGTTTTTTGACTGTTTTAAGAGAACCATTTTCTAAGGTGTCTTTTTACATGCTGTTGACTAAACATGAGAAAAACAGAGAAATAGTGTTATATTTTCATGGAGTTAGTCTATTTACAGGTACTCACTAGGACTGCACTGTTTTATTTAAGTCAAGTAGATTTCCCCACAGTGGCTGCTCTGTTTGTCTTACTGAAACCGTCCACAATCCCCCTTGGGTCCCACACTATTTAGAATCATAGAATAATTTCAGTTGGAAGGGACCTTTAAAGGTCATCTAGCTCAACTCCACCCTGCAATGAGCAGGGACATCTTCAACTAGACCAAGTTGCTCAGAGCCTCATCCAATCTGACTCTGTTTCCTTGGATGGGGCCTCTACCATCTACCACTTCTCTGGGCAACCAGTTCCAGTGTTTCAACATCCTCATTGTAAAGAATTATTTCCTTATACACAGACTGAATCCACTTCTTTTAGTTTAAAAACATCACATGTCCTTTTAGTTCAAAAACATGTCCTATTAAAACATCTGTCCTCATCTTTCTTATAAACCCCTTTAAGTACTCAAAGACCACATTAAGGTCTCCCAGAACCTTTTCTTCTCCAGGCTAAACAGTCCTAACTTAAACCAAATCTAGCTAATGGATAGTGAATAAGAGAGAAAAGGGAGTGATGAAAGCAGAAAAAAACACCTGAGAATAACAGTCAGGAACTTGCACAGGTGACCAACCCCTGATACCAGGCCCAACTTACTAATTAAGATCTGCAGCAAGCCCAGCACATTTATGTTGGTATGTTTAACAATAAGGCAACAGTGTGCTGAGAAATTTTTTTGAGTACACAGAAATCATCCGCCATCAATTCTGCTACATAGTCCACAGAAATTTTTATCATCTGAGACATTTGCATAGCATAAATACTCTAAATGCACCTCTAAACAAAATTGATTACATGTACGTATAGAAAAGTTTGGAAGTTACAGGGAATCAAAGTTGATTTGGGTTTTTTTCTATCCATGGACTTCAGCCTGTCCTACAGTGCTTGCAAAGGGCACATAAGATCTTCTTGCCCCCTCCTTCTACACAAATCTTCCCACATCAAGTCCCAAAACACATAACATTCTACAGTCTGCTAAGCCCCTCAGCTCTAAAAGATGAATTCCACAGAATTTTTCCAAAGTGAAATTCTGAAGTGTCTTTATCCCTACTGCTACTTCACCAGAGATTGCTTTAGCTTTCTTTTTGAAATCCTATCAGATGCTAATGATAATAAATTTTCTGTTCCTCTCTTGGTGCTCCCAAAAAGTTTTTGGAGCTCTAGTTTAAAGAGATCACACATGTGGGCCTTGGTGTGGAAAATGGTTGGCAATAGGTAATAAACTTTCTCTCTTGACACAGAAAATAATCCTCTGCTAGGGCTATAATTTGTTGACACTAAGAGGTTTTATGGCACGAAGTTATTACCAGCTCTTCTCACACAGCTATTCCCACCCAGTGCACTTAGTAATCAGAAAGCCTTTTAAATGTGATCTAGTAGCAAGAATTAAGCAGTTGTATTTTGCACATCATGTCCCTTAGCTTGCTATTTCATTTCCTCTTTTTAAACATTATCACATTATGTTCACTCTTCTTATTTGCTTTTCCTCTTCACAAAGCTCTTTAAACAGCTGCAAAGGGGGAGGGACCACTATGCTCACGAAAATTCCACTTTGCAGAACGCTTCTGTCAGGTCCTGCTGTCTGTCTCTTTCCAGGCATTTCCTACCTCCAAGATTCAGGTTTGCTTTTACATCTCTTCTCTGCCAACAGAGCCTATCACCAGCTGTCTAAGCTGAAGAACAGTAACACACGTCTTCTTACTGCCGAGAGGAAAATGTACACCCTCGTTCTCTTTGTAGTGGGCTCCTTTTGTCTGAACGGTAAGTGACCTTTTCTCTCTCATACAGTTTCAGAACAGGGAGAGCTTTTGGGGGTGTGAGGTAGGACAGTGACATGAGCTCCACAACCATCACCTCGGGAGGTTGCTGACTTTAAGAGGATGTATAAAATTGATTATTTTAGTGTTGTTTTGAGCTTGTTTGGTATCAGCACATGCACTATGATGAACAGGGACAGACAGGTGGGATATAAAATTACATAACTGTAGGAGATGACAATGATAATGACTAAATAATATCCCTTTAGATGCTCCCAGGATCATGTGTGATGGGAAAAGCAGACATTGTCCTGAAGGTGAAAAAATGAACCATGACATGTCCCATAAATATGACAGATCTAATCCCTCTACCATTATTTTCTCAAGTTCTTATATTTTGCAAAGTTCATAATTCCTGATTTTTAAATTAGAATAGAAACAGTTTAAATTAAGTTGTCATATGTAACTATATGCTACGAAAAACATATGTTTTTTATGCAAGAATGTTTCCCTCAGACCTCAGGATTTCTTGAATATGTTTTTGTCAACACAAGCAGCCTGACAGCAGCATGAGATAGTGCATTTAGCATGGGAGCTTCTTCCCATGGAGAGACTCCACTGAAGTGCTCTGAGAGAAACTGGCTGAAACTGAACCAAGATCAAATCACACATTTCCCATTATTACCTATTCATTCCACAATTCTTTCATTTCTTCCGTCTCTGAAAGGCAACTTGAAAAACCATCTGCTTTGTAACAAAAAGAAGAGTGAGGGCCCACTTCAGATTTTTAAATTGTACACTTTTAAACCCTGGAGTATTTCCTTTTTCATTTGCATCAATTGCAGTGTAAAAATTAAAAGTCTTTCAAATACAGTAAATTCAATGCTACTTCCATTGGAACAATAAGCATTCCAAATCAGCATGTGTTCTTCTAAGAGGTTATGAAAATCTTTTTTGCTTGAGATTATGTTGAGAAGTAACAACATCATGAAGTAATTTCAGAGAAGATAATGGGACGGTTTCATTGCTGCTTCTTACTTGCTCTTCACTAATTACAGATGGGAACTTGTTATGTTACTTGTCTGTGAGAGAGTAAAGGACTACAATGGTTACACATGCTACAATGTTTCTTCTGAACAAATACTATTTCAACATTTATTATGATAACTGAATTCAGAGAAATACTAGAAACATGTCCTATGTTAAATTTTGAAATGTAGACAGTGATTACAGTGAACTTGCCTGTATCTCTCAGTATTGCTCTTTTTTTTTTTTTGTCCCTGTGGAAATCACTCCAAAAATTTGTCATTACACTGAAATCAAACAGCATAACACAGGATGTCTAGTTATTTCATTTTATGTATTTAAATTAGACTATGTAAAAAGGAAAGTCTCCACAGCAGAGTCAATAAAGTCTGTGGTTTTGTTTCTTCTGCTGTGAAATTGGAAGCATCTTGGTGCAATTTTTTTTTAATGCTCATAGTCCCACGGAGAAAACAAACTTACTGAGGAATGTGCTGCAAGTTATGTGGCAATTCCTCTCCTTGTCACAGAGCAGATGTGTAGCGTGTTCAGTGAAGCTAAAATAATTTCCCCAGCTCAAGATATACCCCAATGGGTTTTATTTATTACTGCTTTCAGTACACAAAGGTACTCCACTCCCAAAGTAGGACTGTAGGACTCCCTGGTCATTACTGTTAAAATCAATTGTCTAAACGCATCAGTCTGCCCTCTTCAACATCTCTGGTGATCGTTGCTATTTGGAAAAAAAAAAAAAACAAACAGTTTGTGGGGGAAACTGCACTTAGATTTCTTCCAACCCTGAGAGGAAAAAGAGAAGTTTCAAAGGCCTGGCTACTGACACACAATGCACATAAAGATGAATCTGGACGCCTGGTAATTTGGTTCTCATTAAGTGCCATCTGGTTTATATGTAGATTGTTAATGGAAAGTAGACTATAAAAATTAGACGAGAAACACTCATTTTTTTCCCCCCAGTGTTTACGGAGATTGGTTTTAACAAGCTTTAAGGCAGTGCAGGGCTGACACCTAGTGGTGTGTGATACAGGCTGCTGGGTGAGGTGACAGAACAGCCCCTTTATTTCTGGTTACTAAGTTACAAAGGCTGGAATGGCATGGCAATTTTATAAAGGATTGTCACTAGTGGAGGAATGCCTCCACTAAGAACATGTAATAATTTCTCAAAGGGATTAATTGTTGAATAAATATTTTTTATAATTAAAGTCATGGCTTGTCAATAATCCGCATAAAGTTTATTAACAGTCAGTGCTTGGAAATCTGAGCTGTTCTCATCAGACATGCAGACCCCACGCTATGTTTGGATTTGCAGACCAGATGACTCTGATTGCTAAACGCAGGTTTCAGAGTAAAAACTAATTACAAATCCAGAATTAGCTTTCTGCAAATATTCTACAATTCCTACTTCTTCCTCCTTGTTTAGCAAATACTGTCTGTGGTGGAATATTCACAGACAAAGGCACCAATGCAGTGAAAACATAGTTAACAATTCAAACAAGAACTCATATCTTTGCTAGCATTATTCAGTGACCACTGAATGAAACAAACCAACTGACAATTTATGTATGTTTGAATTATAAGCCATGTGTTTATGTCACTTACATATGCAACTGTGGGAATGTCTACTAAAAAAATACCTACTACAAACAAACCCAACATAAAAGTCCACCAAACCACACAATAAAATAACTTTAACAAGGATTCTCTCTTGAACAACCACAGGACTTCTAACCTATCCTTATAACCACAAGAAGATTCATTCCTAGAAGATGGTCCTCTTTTCTTCACAGTATCCAATTTAGCTTTTCCTTGATTGCTACACACAAAACAACACCCCAGAATCTGAAGCTTAGCAAGACTCAGCATAGCTCTAGCTTGAGAAGTTTTTGATTAGGCACCTTGCATTGAGAACAAATGTAATATTAAAATATCACGTGGTATAGGGCTTTTATAATGACTTGCAGGGAGGTACAAAGCAAGTGTGAATCAACAAATTTGTTTTTCCAAATGCCTTGGAAAGTATTTGAAAAGCTTATTCTGGAGAACAATCTTACAGTTAGGTATAGATGAAAAATTTGGGCTACCAGGCCACAGCTCATGCTGGTCTTACGAGAATTAAATCAAGCCTGGTGTTTACCTCAACCTTTCCACAGAGCTTGAGTAAAAGTTGTTCTTAGATGTGAAATCTCTGTTTGACAATCTTTCCTTTTACCTCACCCCACTTTCTCACTGGATCACAAACAAGGAGGTCTTATGGTATTTTTTTAACCTGAGTTGGATTCAGAAGAATTTCAAGAGAGACTTGTTCAGCCTAGCAACTTGCAGCCCAGTTCACAAGGAAACGTGGCACCTTTCAGACATGCACACAAATTTCAGCTGCTAATTTGATCCTGGCCTTTTGGTGTCTGCCTTTCCCCAGATTTTCTGAATATGCTACAACACAAAACAAACAAACAAACAAACACCAACCCAGAGCAAATTATTGTACCACAGATTTAAAATGCTTGCATGACCACAGTGTTTTTTACTGTGTGGAATTGCTCGGGGAAATAATGAAGCAAGTGTGCTGTAAGGACACTACTCTCATTTCTGCAATACCTAGAGGTGAATTAGGTGAGCTGAATTAGGTGATCTTTTCTATGGGAGAGTCATTCCATCAATTGCATCGGAACCTGCTTTCACTAACAGTGTAATTTCATCAGCATCACCCCAGAGAACTGCCCAACACACAGCACAGCATCTCTGTTCTGTTGGCAGGATGTTATCAGGACCTTGCTCATCAGTATTGTCAGGTGGTCAACAGTGGTTTGAAAAGCCCACAGGGATGACTTTAAAAAGCACAAAAAGAACATGAGAACAGAATAAACAACCCTGGGGTTGTGCCAGAAGCTGCTCTGCTCCACAGTGAATGTTCAGGCTCATTTGATAGTAACCTATAGATACTGTATTTTGTAGTCACTGGACTCCAGCTTTGGCAATCAAAGATTTACAGTATTTGTGCTCGTCCACAAATCAGGTTTTACTTCCACATAAAATAAGTCTAACATACTGCCTTGGGTTTTCAAATTTTGAAACAGAAACATCACTTGCTACCAGAGAGTCCCCAGTCATTAAAAAATCCTTTATGACTCCTACAGCTTATCACCTGGTTTTCTCTACATAAATAAGAATCTTTAAATTGGTATGTGTACCTGCAATTCTGTCTCCTACAGCACTAAAGAGAGAAGTCCCAGCTGGATCCCTCCTTTTGGATCATAGAATAATTCTTCCCCTGCTATTAAGAGGGTGGTTTGCTCCCAGTTTCTGAATGTAATCCCAAAAGTATCTACCAATTTGAGCTTCACATTTATTGCAAAAAACCCCAAAAGGGTTCTGATTGATCTGCTTTTATCTGTGCTCTGTGAAGGACAGTCAACTTCAGCAGAACAGGTATCAGTGCAAGCACCATATCCTCCTGTTCACACAAACCTCCAGTCTTTAGAAAATCAAAAGCTGCCATTATTTCTCAAAGATGATCTGATGCGCAGATATTCTGTGACCCCTACTTCATGTCACTTTAGTCTTCCTCCCATCATCCTGTTTTGTGATGCTTTACAGGAAGCATGGCAGCAGATGCTGAAGAAAAACTAATGAACCACCTACTGAGTCCTGACAGATACAATAAGTTAATTCGACCAGCTGTCAACTCCTCCCAGCTGGTATCCATAGAACTGCAGGTTTCCCTGGCACAGCTCATCAGTGTGGTAAGTTCAAATTAGGCTATGCCTTTACATTCAATACTGCTGCACAGCACTCTAAGTGATAGTTATACCGGTATTGCTACGTCTCTGTTCTTTTCTCATTTGTGTAACATCTTTATTAGGCAGAGCCCATACATGCCATTAACTGGTTTTATACCTCACAATGGAGCTACAATGGGGAAATCAGTCTATGCCTAAGCATTGAAGGACTGGGGGCAGATCTTCATCCAATAGAATTCCATCTAGCTGAAATTTAAAATCATTCCACTGATTTCGGTACAGTTACTATAAGTTACCCCAGGTCAGGACCTATCCTGGACTGTGCACACCACCAATGTGCACACCATCCACCATCAGTGGAATGCTAATCCATCTCTACTGAGGTGGTTCAGTGGCCTGAAAACAAGCTACAAAGCCACATCCCAATCACATGACATATCAGTCATATCAATAAAGAACAGTGGAATGTTGTAAAGAAAAAGACACATTAATTCTGGCAGGAATAGCTTAACATAGTTAAAACAATCCTCATGAAAACAACTCCTCATATCCAATAAAAACTACTTCAGTGGGCCTAAAAGACACTTTGACCCACAAGGTTAGTATGTGTTTAACAGTTATTCCAAGGTACAAACACATCATTACTAGGAGAGGTTAACATTAACTGCAGTCAGAACGAGAGCCAGCATATAAGTGGGAATAATTTCCTGAACTGGGGCTTTCAACTCTGCTGCTCTGTCCCTGGATGACAAGGAGATACAGATGACTGGTTCCCTGTCAGCATTTGTGTTAAGGGCTAGTGACTGGACTGCTGCAAACTTTAAGAGACATAGAGAATTTATGTTCTGAAATTCAAGAGGAAATGAGAAAGACTGTTGGAACAAAAAGGAAACTGTACAAACAGCTGAGGTTTCATACACACATGCAGACTGGATAGAATATATATAGATACACACAGATATGTGTACACACAGGATTCAGTGCTGTGTATACCAGATGATTCTAGTTAAGTGCTCTCTCTCTCTCCTGGGGAGCTCCATCTGGAGACAGGCATGGCTCCATACATCCTGCACTACCACCACGAGAACAGTGTTCCCCCAGAGTGAAGATTCTGGGTATAAAAAGGGAGGTGTCTTGCTCCAGAGGCCACGGTGATCAACAGCCTAAACAAGGTGGATGAACGAGCAAGGATCAAGACTAGCACAGCTCAGTCCCTATCCCTCTGTAGCCTCACTCTTTGAGCAGAACAAAACGAAGCATCTTGTAGGCTCCAACAATTTCAAGCATCTTCAGGATCAGAGAATCAACCCATTTTCCTACAGAAATCCTCCTGACAGATCTTCTACAGGGAGGTTTCTCTTCTGTCTAGAGACAGCAGCCCATGAAGCAGAGCCTGCCAGCTGAGAGATTAAATGGCAAACTTTACACCAACCTCACACAATCTCATGTAGGCCTCTCTGATAGTCAAATGTCTCTCCTGTTTCAAATCAAAGGTGGAGAAGTGGGGTGGGGTGGGGTGGGGAAGTTTTCCAGCTTAGCAAGGCAGTGGTCGTTGTTTCCAAATAACTACACTCACTCCTGCCACAACTGTTCTTGTTAAAAGGCATTTGGAATTCTACATTTACGGGGTTACTATTTATCATCAGTATGCGTACGAGACTGGCCATCTTACCTCAGAGAAATGTCTGTCTTGAAATACACTAGGCAAAATCATGGACGAAACCCCACTGAATAAATCCTATTACTACAATGAAATGAAACATTTTAGAGGCCAGTTTTTGTCTCTATTTTTCCCTGCAGAATGAACGAGAGCAGATCATGACTACAAACGTCTGGCTGAACCAGGTAACAAACCCACAGAGAAATGGCTCTTGCAAACCACAAATGTGACTGCTTTCACTCCATCACATGATTGTTTTGTTAGTGCTGGTCAGGACACTCCCATCACTACTGTACAATTCTTCTCTTAGGAGTGGATTGATTATCGGCTGGCTTGGAAGCCCTCTGACTATGAAGGAATAGATAAGCTGAGAATACCTGCAAAACACATCTGGTTGCCAGACATTGTGCTTTACAATAAGTAAGTAAAACTGGTGTAGTTTACACAGACAATGAACAAAATTTTAACCAAGGAGCAAACATCAGAAACTATGAAGTAGGTCTGGTAAAATTTTAAAAGTGAATTTTGTCACTTTTAGATAGTAGCAAGTGTATCTGGCTGGGCTACTGGGCCCAAAGATAATTTTAGTAACATCAGGTCTCTGGTTAAAGGAATTTCAGCAGAGCTGGAAGATGTCTGCAGTGTGAGCAGTTACAGCAGAGGATCCATGACAAGGCTCACAACTGAGGGAGATTTATGTGAAAACAGACTGTATGGAAGGAATAAACTGTAGGCATAAATGCAGTTGCAAGAAGACGTCTGTGATCCTATCAGATATCTTAAGGTCTGAGATACAGTTTTGTCTCTTTTTTCCCCCACTCCTTCTACCACAGACCCCAGCACATGAATCTGCTACAAAGTTCACACATACCAATCTCTGGGAGTTCATATTTATGTAGAAAACAAAATTATATTCCATTTTCATAAAGAATTGAAAAAAATCCATTCTATGAACACATAATAAATCTGTCAACATTCGACCCTGTTGCTTTATAGTACTGAGAAAAATATCATACTTCAGTTTGTCTTTCAAACAAACAGCTGACAATTTTGTTTGCCTTTGGTTTAAGTCCCTAGCAAAACCTTGAAGTGGATGATGAACTTTTTTTTTTTTTTTAAATAATCAAAATTTATACTTTTATGATACTTTGAAAACCAATGAATTCATGAACACATGATGATTTATGAACATATACAGATGGGAAGCCCAGGAAGTTTATATATAACTGAGTTAAGTCCTTGGAATCCTACTACTGGAAAGCAGATTTGATGAACACTTAAAACTAATGTATTACCCACAAAATAATTCAGCTAGTGGATTAGGATGAACTGTGCCTGCTCAAAGCTTGTTCTGGTAAATTGTGCCTCTGCCCTCTGTTTCTTTTTGCTACTGGCCAAGTGATACCATTTAATAGTTTGTGAAAATAGAAAGAAATAGTTTCAAAAGGTTTCTTAAATGTATGGGAACGAGCCTCACCATATTGGATTTCTACATTAGTATAAGTCTTCAATTAAATTTTAGCTAAAGGATAACTCCATGCAACTTCCTGCTGCTGGAGCAGAGTTTCACAGGCATCAGTCAGTTCAAGGTGTTCAGGAAAACACAGAGCATGTCCCCATGCCCACAGCTCTGTCTGTGGCCTGTGTGAGGGTTTTGGGGCTGCAGCCCAGCCTCTCCCCACAACTGAGACAAGGCAGTCAGCACCAGAACTCACATATTCCCAGCCCAGGAGTCTGCCCAGAACATGGCACGGTGGCAAAGCCAACTCAGGGAGATATGGCAGAACTAAGATACAATTAATTTCTCAAAAAAGAGCTATTTTATTGACAATGAACGAATGACTCCTAGTGGCTGTAGCCACTCACTCCTGCATCTGCTTGTTTCACTGTCTGCATGAATTAGCTGCAAAGGTCTCAGCTCAGTGCCAGGCACTCACTGCCTCACACAGGTGAGCCCTTTCCAGAGCCAGCCCTAACTGATGCAGACACATGTGCCAAGCCTTAGATATTTGTGGCATTTCCCTGTTTAGGAAAAAAAAAAAATCACCCTTAGCACTGAAATAACTTTATTTTCCATGATGTCTTGTCAACAAACACCAGTACTACCTCAGGATACCTAATGGCTTAAACAGCCCTACCGTGTTTGCCCAGACTGTTGGGCAGGAGAAGGTACTACTGAGTGATAATGATCTTCTCCCTGAGTTAAAGGGCCCATCACAGCACAGAAGAGTCCCCTGGTGGAAGTTCAGCAGCTGAAAGAGATACAAAGCCAAGATTATTTGTGGGCACTAAGAATGCCGTGGCTTGTCTGTTCTGGTTTTGTAATAAGTAAACATTAACTGGAGTGACGCAATAAATTGTAACCCATATAATTACATTTCCTCTGCCTGCACTCTCCCTGCATTTCTAACTAACGCTGCTCATCTTTATTTCCTTGTCCAAGTCATTTAGGAGTGATGCTCTGTGTTCTTAGCAGTGGCTATGTTCCAGATCAAAGCTACCTCTGTTTTCACATGGGATGACCTCATTTTTGCTCAGCCTTCAGAGATGTAGGAAGCTTTAATTACTTGAGCAAACATTTACAAAATAAAAAATATTGATTTCTTTGGATGAAACAGAGGTGTGTATTTGGTATTTAATAATAATTTTATAACTTTATTTTCTGTAAGTATTGGACCAAAAATCAACTCTCTGATTGGAAGAAATACATACATTCTGTGGAGACTTATAGCTCCCTACAGCATAGATTTCAGAATAAAAGTATTACTAAACTTTGATTCTTGGAACAACTGGGACCCACAAGACCAAGAATGTCAGACCTTTTCTGTTTTGAAGTATGTTTTTCCTCCTAATATTTTATAACTTTCTCCCTTTTCTCTCATTAGTGCGGACGGCACGTACGAGGTCTCGCTGTACACAAATGCCATTGTAAGCAACAATGGAAGCATTCGCTGGTTGCCACCAGCCATTTACAAGAGTGCCTGCAAGATTGAGGTGAAGCACTTCCCCTTTGACCAACAAAATTGCACCCTGAAGTTCCGCTCCTGGACATACGACCACACAGAAATTGATATGGTGCTGAAGACTTCCATGGCAAGCATGGACGACTTCACACCAAGCGGAGAGTGGGACATTGTGGCACTCCCAGGAAGGAGGACTGTAAATCCTCTGGACCCCAATTATGTCGATGTGACATATGACTTCATTATTAAAAGGAAACCACTTTTTTATACCATCAATCTTATCATTCCCTGTGTGCTAATTACATCCTTAGCCATCCTAGTATTCTACTTGCCTTCAGACTGTGGTGAAAAAATGACTTTATGCATATCTGTGTTGCTTGCCTTGACTGTGTTCTTGCTGCTGATCTCCAAAATTGTCCCTCCAACATCTCTAGATGTTCCACTGATTGGGAAGTATCTCATGTTTACAATGGTGCTGGTGACCTTCTCAATAGTGACCAGTGTCTGTGTGCTCAATGTCCACCACAGATCTCCAAGTACTCACACTATGCCCCCCTGGGTAAAGCTGGTTTTCCTTGAAAGGCTCCCGGCCTATCTGTTCATGAAGCGCCCAGAAAATAATTCTCCACGGCAAAAGCCATGCAGCTGCAAAAAGACAAAAGCAGAGAATCCTTGTATGGAGCCATCTGACTTCTACAAGAACTCCACCTATTTTTTGAATACAGCTTCTGCCAAAAGATATGATATGAAAGTCTCTGAGACACTTGACAATGTCAGCAGTCATCGAGATTTTAGGTTAAGAACAGGTGCGAAATTTTCTCCTGAAGTGCAAGAAGCAATTGATGGAGTCAGTTTTATAGCAGAGCACATGAAAAGCGATGACAACGACCAGAGTGTAAGTAAAAATGAGAAATCCCTGTCCTTCCAAACTTCATCTTCCATCCTCCTCTGTAACATGCTGTTCCTCAGAAAGCATATTTGAACTCTCTAGCTACTGTCAAGATTTTAGAGAGATTCTAGACATAGCTCATAAAAGGATATAATTTACGCCATTAAGGAACAGCAATTAAGTAACTGCAAATACTCTTCTGATAAATAACATGGCTGTTTCTACAAAAAGAGATTGCCCAGTAAGTCCTGAAACACTCTTACAAAAGCTTTGTTGTCACATTCAAGTTGTGATTGGCAGGGCAAGAAAACAATATTCAGTTCCAGGTTAGAAATAGAATATTTTTCACCATTGTGAATCAGTAAGACTGTGATTTGACCCATGGCTGGGCCAAGTTAACCAGAAACAACATACCTGCAGCTCATGCATTTATTTACCTAACTGAGCACAGCAGGATTTAGCAAAATTGGTAGAAGATAGAATTGCAAACACCCTTTCTGGGCTAAGACACCTGTCTGTATATGGGTAAGATTAAAAACCTCAGCAGAGCTAACACTTCTTTCATTTGAATTATTTATATATATAGCAGACCCATCACTGGTTATGAGAAATACTTTCTTTAAGCAGTGCTGCTGCTGCTCTATTCCCCTGCCCTACTCACAGACCACTAGCTAGCACAATAGAGCTGATAGAAACACTGGGAGTATTGCTTGGAAAACTCAGGTGGGTCAAAGGTTTTTTTTAGACAAGCAACCACAGTTGGGAAAAATCATCCTCATACCTACCATTGTCCTCTCTCTAATCCAGACCCCAGTGAGACTCCAGGTTCTCTATTCCTGTTGTGCTTTCCCTCCTTCAGCCAAACAGATTAAATAAAGTCTGGTTTCTGGTCTTGCAGAAGTCCCTAGAGGAGCATGCTGCTGAGTAGTTCATGTTTTCTATTAAGTGAAATTACTGTCAATATAAATAAAGAAGTTCCGCTATTAACATTAGACATGAGCTTGTAAACATTGAAACTGACTGAAGAGAAGCTGATTTTGTAGTGCAGGAAAAGGTTTTCTAATAGCTCAGAAATTCTTGCAAGGACGTGTTGCACACTACAGGATCAACAAAGCTTTCACTTGACGGTAACAATTTTCATGAGCATTTTATATATTGAAAATCCACTTACTGCTTTTCACATAGGGTCCTCTGATACTACATATAATTTTTTTAGATTCATAATTTTATCCTCTGCTTCCTTCCCTCATCACAATGGTATGGTAACAACTGTTCATGTACATTTATACGGTCTGACTGGCTCCATTAGCCCCAGTGGGATTAAAAGTGTGCACCGAAGAAAAAATATGGAATATTCTAATATCAGACATGAATCAGCTGACAAGGATGATGAAGTCACTGGTGTGAGGACATTTCATGTGTAACTAAAATCAAGGAGAGAGGAAAAGTTATTCCTGAGATGCAAATGAAGATTGATATATTTCCCCTTTACAATAATAGCCCAGTTAGTCACTTCAGTCTGAGACAGAATCTGAGGCTATAACTTTCACAGACAACACATGCAGGGCAAAAAGGGATTTTAATAAAAGCAACAGCATTAATATGCATTAAACCCCATGAATAAGATGACTGCTGATAAGAAAAGAACTCTGAAGCTAACCTTGTTTAACAGCAGTCAACACCACCTATTTTTGCCCATGGAGATTAATAGCATTTACAAACTAAAACTGAAGAAAAAAAAATCCTTAATTACATTATAGTGTGGGTCCTTCAGGGATGGCACCACACCAGGCAGCCACACTCAGTATCTGAAGTATCCAAGAAAGCTAAGAAATACTTACTGTATTTTTCTCCACTGCTCAGACGGGTTGTAGGAGAAAAATCCCTTATGAAGTCTAAAGCCACTTTATTCCCTGAACCTTGAAATCTGTTTCCTTTTATTCTGATAAACAAAAATTCAGCATTAGCAAGAGGAAGACCAAAAGAATATGACAAATTGCTAATATCTTTAACTGGCTTTTTCTTCCAGGTCATTGAAGATTGGAAGTATGTTGCCATGGTAGTGGACAGGCTGTTTCTCTGGATATTTGTCCTTGTTTGTGTCTTGGGGACTGTTGGATTATTTCTGCAACCACTTTTTCAAAACCACACTGCTGCCATAAACCCTTAGCTATTATTTAAAATCGCCAAGATTTACACAGACGTTTGGTCTCGTTCTGCTCTCAGTTCCCCTTTGTTCACTCCAAAAAGGTGCCAAGTGAGTTGCTCGTCCCTTAGAGAAGGGAAAAGAAAAGTAGAACTTGACTTACTGGGATAGGAAAAAAAGCAAAACAAACAGAGAACTAGGGTTTTTCACCAGTGTGTCCAGTACTTCTGGTGAAATCTTACCCTTTTTTCAATTATTTGAAGTCTGAACATTACAGTGAAAGACTTTTACTGTACAAGATGTCATCCTGGCATCATCATCATCATCTTACTATTATTATTATGTATTTTAAATATATTGCCTTAGGAAGGATATTTTCTTTCCTTAGAAAACTGCAATTTCTCTATTACAAAGAAGGTACTGGTGTGAAACTTATTTCCTTCAAATACATCAAAACTATTTGCATCTGATTTATAAAGAATTTTGCAAGTGGATTTGATACTTAAATCTGAACTGAGAAACAGAAACACTTTTGAGGTAACCACTGAAAGGCTTCTCACCTCGCCATCTCTGGTAGCCGATGGATTGACAAAGGCCAAATTAATCTACAATAAACTAACATGTATATAATACTCTGTTTGATTATGAGATATAAATAAAACATAAAATTTTCCTTTATATGGATTTAGTCCTCAAATTTCCTGCAAGTTTAACAGCTCGTGTATCTGGGGCACAAACACACTTTAATGAGTCTAAGGCTACAAGCACAGGAAAGCAACAGGAGAAGACAAAGGTGAAAGGCAGCAAGAATGAGAGGACACCTGAGAACACACAGACCTGTGTGTTTTTTGGGGAGATTTTAATGTGGATTTAAGTGTAACCCTCAACAAACCAGCTGGGGAAGCACGTAGAGTCTTAAAGTCTTTGGCAAAGGACAGATTGAGGCCCTAGACCCCCACCACAGGACAATCCCACCATAGTTTGTTCCAGGTAACCTGCAAAAAGAGAAGTGGGCTCCTGGCTCTTTTCAAGTTAAACAGATCTCAGTTTTTCCTTGGGGTGCTGTGAGGACACACAACAATTGTAGCACCAGTTGTAAGTATAACTAATGCCTGATGAACAAACTTGTGAAGGGGATGTGAGGCTCGCCTCTGCCAGGGGGAGTAGCTGACACCTAAACCTGTGCTCCTCAACAAGCCACAGCAGAAGACAATCCCACCTCTTACTTGCCTTCATCAAGACCAAGCTACATTTCCACCTTGATTGCCATTCCCAGGGAGCCCCAGATAAGTACATAGATTTAGCTGTGCCAAACCAGCTGCATCCACACCTTTGCAATTGTTCACAGCAGCTGCAGGACTGCATCCACTGGCTCCCAGCCTGTGGTGAACCCCCCTGCAGCAGTGGCACACACGCCCATCCCTGAGATCTAGGAGGGCTCCCCAGGGGCCTGAGCACCTCAGCAGGGCCGGGTGCCCAGCAGTCTGAGAGGGAGATGGGGGAAAATACCACAAGTGGGGTGGGTGAGGCTGTCTTCAGCCCCATGTTAGAAGAAGGAAGGGTTCCCACCGTCACCCTCCCTTCTATTCCCCTTCCTCTAAGGGCTGTAACTGCATCCCTCTCACAGACAGGGCAGGGAGGTGAGGGATAACTGTAGGACTGCACTGCTGATGCAGGTACAGCCTGGGATCACCATATCCTCCTCTCACACAGGGGCAGGCCCCTGGCCATCTCCCCAGACATTAACTATTCTGGACACTCCCACAGTCACCGGCGGGTGGTGTAAAGTTCAAATGGGTTTAACGCGCTTTCCCCACCTTAAAGGTTTCTGTCTCCTTTTCAGACCTAGAGAGCAGAGTTACTCCTCTGCAGGCAACAGAAACAACAGCTGAGAGGTGAGATGGGGCACCGGCAGCCCCGGGAGCAGAGGGCTGCCTTCCCCAAGCAAGGAGATGCTGCTGTATGTTGGGTTACATCCCAACCATAGGTGCACACACTGCCCCAGCTGCTGAACAGCTTTTTCTGCCTACAGAGAAGGCACAGTTGCCAGCACATAAAGGTGAAGGCTCTTTAAGTATCAAAATAATCCTGAATGAACAAGGAGTCTGAAAGAGGCAGTGCAGACTTGCTGTGAGAGCTGCTGCACGCTCCTGCAGGGCAGGAGGGAGAGGGACTCACCCAAGCCAAGCAGCCATGGAGGCAGCAAGGCAGCTGCAGCCCCCTGACTGACATGGGCTGTGCAGAGCACAGACCCCCCTTCTATTGTTTTCACCCAGCACCAACAGCACTTTGGGCTCTGTCCCACTCTTACCCTCATTACTCTCCTACCCTTCTCCCTCTTATCCTCCCCCTCACTGCCTGAATGCAACTGAAATGAGGCCTCAGGTGCTCCCATCTCAGAATTAGCCTTATCTTTATGAGCAGTAAAGACTGATAATGCTTGGCTCTGTAACTGCAGCCTTCAGCTGAATTATCCTCAGCATGGACAAAAGTTTTAGAAAGGATTTGGCAGCTCAGTTAGCAGCTATCACGGAGTCCAGGCAGATGAAGGCCCCAGACTTGACAAAGTCAGAAAAAGCTTTCAAGAGGCACATCACTGGCCCCAGGGAGATCCCTGCAGAACCAGAGCTCCTCATCCAGGAAATGGTGGGTTCTGGTGCTTTCCCTACGCTGTGGCTGCCTTACTCCTTAATCAGGAGTGAAACAATATACTCTTCCCTAGTTATGTTCTTGGAAACCACCCCCATATTTTTAGCATTTCCAGATATAATTTAATCCATAGCAAACTTTAGAATGAAAAATTTCACCCAAAGTTTTAAAATTCTGGAAAATCTGTTCTGAAACTGCATTTTCCAATTGGCAAATGCTATTTTTGCCTAACCCTCAGCAACTCCACCTACATAATAGGTAGAACTGCTCCTGGTTTAACTTGTCAAAGAATTACAGGGTTTTCCACTTTGAGTTTTTGGCAAAATTTTAAAACTAAAAGACTGGAGAAAAGGAATTATCAAAAATGTCTTCTTGCAGGCAAATACAAATATGATAATGTCCCAGCTCATTGAACAAAATAAACTTCAACATTCCTACTTTTCAGGGGTTTTACCATAATGCTTTCCATTTTAAAAAAAGCGGACATTCAAAATGTCATTCTACACTAAAATTGTTTTTCAATGGTACTGTGCAACCAGTGTTTGCTTCCCTACCAGTGAGGAAAAACCTCTGTTTGGTTTCTCTCCATTCCCTATCATTGCAAAACTCTAATCCTGAAGCAATCTTGCCTTACATTGGAACACGTAGAAATTCCAACACCACCACTCAAATGCACCACCTGCACTCAGATGAGTTTACTGGGGGCTCTTTCTGCACCCCTGCAGCCACAGCAAACTGGGAACAACAGCAAGCAAACTGGGAACATCAATACCCCAGACCAAAGGTGGGAAAATACTCTTTTCTTTATCACCTGAGTTGATTAAGATTTGATCTTAACAAATGTTAACAAAGCAAAGCCCCTCTAATAGCAGCGTGTTTATTTAAAGAACAAAGGCTGCGTAGTTTGTTACTGCAGATCTTCCTGGGTAGATCAGCTTCCCCCTACCCATACAAATTCTTCTTCTGTGTAGTTCTGCAATGCAGTCATGGTGACGTGTTCTCATCACATCACCCTCCCCAGCTATAAAAATAATTCTACCACAATTCTGAGCTGATTTCACCAGGAGATCCAGCATGGGATGTTAGAAACAAAATATCTGTGCCATACAAACACCACTGAAAATTTCAGTAACTAGGCAAGTTAAGCTAAAATATCTGTATCTCTTGATGCAATGGCTCTTTGCTTCCTCTGCCAATCAGTGTTTCCACATTATTCAGGTTAAACACTGACTTCTGGGGAACACAGATTATGATCTAATCTTTGAAGCTTTAACTCATTTCTAGTTGGGATTAAAAAGAGCAAATAAAATTCTCAGTTATAACGCTGCTTAGGAGACAGAAAGGGAAAACATTTAGCCTCAATGCCCTGGAAATGCAAAACCAAAAGTATCCACAAAGGGTTAAGCCAAAATACCAAGCAGCCAAGTTCTCTGGAAAAAGAAATAAAATCAAATGGACAGTAAGCCTATTTCCTCCACGCTAATAGAATTACAGAAATTATAAGAGCATGTGTCTAGGGACAAAGTGAGTGATGCTCTGAGAGATAGGGCTAACAGGATAAATGAGCTCAGTGCCAAGAACTGAACCCAGTCTGGTACTCTTTCTCCCACTGAGAAACCTCTTAACAGCACCAAATGGGGTCATTGCTTATCCTTCCCTAAGGGCAGGCAATGAAGCACCTATTGGTGCAACTTCTGTCCCACAGGGCTTCCTTTTCATCAGTTCTAAAAATGAGGCTAGAATCCCATATTTTTCTCTCCCTCCTTTTGCACAGATGTGTGCAACAACCACTGCATGAGCCTTGCATCACCCGGTCATTCCAGATGGGGAGGGCAGTGCAAGAGGTGACATGTAAGATAACAAGGAAGTGGATGGGCACCTGGGAAATGCCTCACTTTGCAGAGCATGATTTTATGGCTGAACTTCAAACAACTCTTCCTTTCTAGTGTCTCTTCCCATGAACAATAAGGTTTTGTGGGATCAAGGTGGGATCCTGTGCTCATAATCCCCTTCTCAAATTTCACCTTTCTCATCTACAAAATAGGAATACTCCAAAGACAGTTATTCGCAAGCGTTTGCTCAAGTTTGATTTCCATTCAAAGCCCCAGATTCTTGCCAGATCCCAGCTGCTATGTTTACCACTCTGGGCTCAGATCCCACCAACAATTGTACATGCCTTTAATTACTCCTTGGGAATAGCACATCCTTTTTATACGGTCAAGCACCCAGCACATGCTCTTGTGAGATGAGACACAAGCAGCAAAAAAACCTCAACGGCATAATTGGAAATCAGGTCCCATGATCTCAGTTCACTGCTAAATCAGGCATCCCTAATGTCGATATTCATTTCAGAACAATTCAATTACAAGATTTGTATTAATTGAACTTCCCCTAGCAGATTGGCATGAGCTTCTGATAGATAAGGATCCTGTATAGCAGCTGGCTGGAGAACTCTTCAGCGTTGTCAGATCACCAGGCTCATTTATGCACCATTTTAAGGACTCTTGCCCACTATCTGTGCCAGAAGGCTGCACTTTGCCTACAATAACATCTGTTTTTCCTGCACTTTATTTGCTGTTTCCGAAGCTCTGACTGCCTGGGTAGCTTGAAAGGGGGCAGCACAGCAAAGCTAATGGGAGCTCAGTGCGCAGAGCCGTGCTCAGGGTCCTGCCGGCTGCTGCTTGCAGGCATTTCACGCATCGGAGGAGCCGAGCCCTCCCTGCTCCCTGCGCTCCTACAGTCCTGGCAGCGAAGCTCATCCTCAACACACCCCGTCCACAGGCAGTAATTCATAACACCATGGAGAGCCTGAACACTCTCTTTCTAACTGCTGCTGTTTGCTTCCTCTCTCAAGGTGAGTGATCCTTAATTTGTTATTCTTTGATGGTGAAGGGAGGGTTGAAAAGGGGAGCAGGAGATGGTTTTGGTGCTAATCATTTTTAAGAAGTGCAGAAGCACTCTCCAACCTAAGGGGCAATTGTACAGAATTGTGGTATAGCTCTTTCTGTTACACAGCTTGTTGTTCAGTGGGGGAGAGGGGGTTAAGTTTATCCTTGCAAAGTAGTTAGGTAGTCGTGATTAAAGATGCCGAACAGGACGCATAAAGCCATTTTAACATGAAGGAAAAGCACCTCACACATAAAGGTGTGGTTTCACATATTGCAGAGAAGACAAGAAAGTGACAACATTAAAGAGCTTTAAGTACATGCTGCAAATAGCACGTCTTCTCTCTGGAAAAAAAAAGCACAAAATATTTAAACATTAACCACATGAATGCATTTCTCTAGAAACACTGGATGCTAGATTTAATTAGAGTGCTGGTGACATGTGAAAAGGCTGGCAGTTTGGGATTGACTATAGTAGTTGCTAAGATCTAGATTTAAAATTATTTACCTAAAAGATTGGGAGGTATTTATTCCAGGAAATCTCAACCCAAGAGATAGAAGATATCAAGAAATAATATGGGCAAGACTGGCAGTTAAAAAGTGTTAATTTTTTAGTTAGCAAGTTGGCTTGAATGATTTCACTAATCTGAAAACAATATTGCACACCAAGTGAACAAGAATACAATCTTGAACACAAGGAGTAAAAATCAACCAAACAAATCCAAAAACAAACCAAAGACCTTTTAGCTGAATAGTTTCCCATGAGGGCAACCCTTGTCTTAGGGAAAGACAGGAGGTCACTCAGATTCAAAAGTAACACCTGCTTTGTGTAGCCTGTTACCTGCAGATACTTCGGCCTCCCCCCTTTCTCTACTAAAAAACAACTGGCAGAAAATAAACATGTCCTTCCTTGCAAATATTCATATTTCATAAATATCCATAGTTCTGTTTCAAAGGAACTGTAGAATACGTTCAACAGACTTCAGTCTGTTGTGCCTTTGACAAATTTGCATAGCGCTATCCATTAGTGACAAAACAGACCTTTTCTGGTGTTTCAGCTGGAATTCATGAGGATGTGTTGTCCAGAGGAGAGTTTAAGAGATAGCCCTATAAAAATAAAACCCCACTGGCTTCCAGTAGTGTCAGAATGGTTATTGTCTAGATAGTTTGATAGTAAGATGGCAGTGTAAAATACAGGCTCTCACACCTCATCCTGAAACAGGTGAAGTACCTTGTTGTCTAAGAATTTCAATTTGCAGCTTTTTTTATTGGCCACAGGGTAGGATGAACTGCACTTATGAGTGACAAAAAGACAGTAGGAATCTATTATAAATAAAAACTACTTAGAACGATAAAGGGGCAATTAGCATATTTCTTTGAGTGTGCTGAAAAGTCTTTGAATGTAACAGTTAAGCCGATTTTAATCCTTTTTTTTTTTTTTTTAAATATTTTAAGAAGCAGGCTGTTATCCTCACTATAACCATGCAATCATGACTCAGACTAGAAAGCAGACTTCTGTTTCCTGGGACGACTCCTACCGCGAGACGTTCTGACCCCTTACCAGAGGCCTGGTCTGTTGGACTACACTTTCCCTTTACTCTGCTACACAGCCCTGTGGCCTTGCCAGTTCCGGGGGACTGGGACTGTGAGGGGAAAGGGCTTGTGCAGTAATTCCCCGAAACGAATTTTTTAACTCACTTGCAGACGTGTGTTAGAAAACCTCAGTCGGCAGCGTTATCTTTCACTGCTCTCTTTCTCGCAGCCCAAGCGAGTGCCCCCCGCGGCACACCTTTCCCCGCTCAGGCGGGCCCGGGGCTGTGCCCGGCGCCCAGGGATGCTGAGCACCCGGGGCAGTACCGGGGCGGCCCTGCCCCGCTCGGGGCTGTGCCCGGCGCCCAGGGATGCTGAGCACCCGGGGCAGTACCGGGGCGGCCCTGCCCCGCTCGGGGCTGTGCCCGGCGCTCACTCCGTGCCTTCCGCAGGCTGCGGCGCCTCCGAGGCCGAGCACCGGCTCTACACGGCCCTCTTCGAGAGCTACAACCAGTTCGTACGCCCCGTCAAGAACGTCTCGGACCCCGTCATCATCCAGTTCGAGGTGTCCATGTCACAGCTGGTGAAGGTGGTGAGTACTGCCCCGCCGGGCACCGCGGCAGGGCCAGCGCTTCTCCCGACACACCTCTCTTTTCCAGGACGAAGTCAACCAGATAATGGAAACCAACTTGTGGCTGAAACACGTAAGTAGCACTCAGTGACAGCCCGGACGGCACCGGCTCACTTCCCCTCCGGCGCAGCAGTGTTCCCCGCTCCGCCGGGGCGACCCGGGGCGGGAAGGGTCGGCCGCCCAGAGGGGCGTCTGCGGGCTCCGGGAGCACGGGGCCGGCACCAGGCTCAGGGCCCTCGGGGCACAGAACCATCCCGGGAGACCATCCTTGTTCAGGATGCCGGGAGAGCAGCCTCGTTCAGGATGCCAGGGGCGCAGCCCCGTTCTTCATGATGCCGGGAGAGCAGCCCCGTTCAGGATGCCGGGAGTGTAGCCCCGTTCAGGATGCCGGGGGAGCAGCCCTGTTCAAGATCCCGGGAGTGTAGCCCCATTCAGGATGCCGGGGGAGCAGCCCTGCTCAGGATCCCGGTAGTGTAGCCCGGTTCAGGATGCCGGGGGAGCAGGCCCGGCTCCCCCGCTCCGCCCCGGCCGTTCCCAGCCCTTCCCCGGGGCGCTGCTGCCCCCCAGCGACCGCCGCCCCGCCCGGCAGGCGGGGATGGAGCGGCAGCGGCAGCGGGGACGGGGAGGGAAGGGACAGGAGCGGAGCAGAAGGCGGCTGCTACACAGTCGCAGTATAAATCAGTCGCTAAATACAAGATTTTTGCTCTGGGGACTTCTAAACGCGCTGCCTCGGCAGACACCAACGCAAGAGAAGCGCCTCGGCACGGCGGTCGCGAACAGCGCCACTTGGTGCCGGTTAGCTCCCGTAAAGTGACAAGAAACCAAAAATGTGTATTTCGTGTTAAAAAGGCTTTTCAAAAATGCAGGTAATCACTGTTGCAGTCAGCTTAGTAACCAACTTGGTTCCCACCTCCTGCTTGATATTCCAGTTGGTTAAAACGGGGCTTAACAAGCACTAGTGACAACGGCTGTTAGGTGAGCCATAACGCGCTGGAGCTCTCTGACCTAAGGTCCCTCGATTGATGCTCACAACTTGCACCACAGCCTCCAGGAACTTGTTGTCACTGTCCCACAGATACCTGTTTTTTTTGAGATCAAAGTTATTATCGCAATCCTACAGTCTGAAAAAAGTGTCTTATTCCTTCTTTCAGCTTGTTCCAGCTACTGAGTAGGCATTCCTGGGGCAGTCACATACATTTAAGTCATATATGGATATGACCAACAAGGTGTGGATATCTAGGCCCACCTACAATCTCCATATGAACAAACACCATGCATATGTGTTTGTCAAAAAAGCATCTAAACACTGTAGTATCCAAAATAGATCAGCCTAGGAAGTGATACGACAGCACTTGGTTCAGATCTCGTCCAGTGAATTTCAATTTCTTCACAAACCTAACATGGGCTCATTTCTACCATAATTAGATCTGGAATGATTACAAGCTTCGGTGGAATCCAGCAGACTATGGAGGTGCTGAATTCATCCGAGTTCCATCTGGCCAGATCTGGAAGCCAGATATTGTTTTATATAACAAGTAAGGCTCTTGCATATTTAACTTCTTACTTCAGGGAGAGAGGGGTGATGTTACCAGTTCTAAAAAAAATCAGCAGCAAGTTCACAGAATGCACTGAAAAGCTGTTTTTCACCACACCTATGTCCTGCACACCCCCATTGCTGTTCTTACCTTCATGCCAGCTATGTCAGCATAAGCGGGCAGGATCCAGCTCCAACCTGGAGCTGCAATGAGCAGGCCAAAGTGAACTTGGCTTTTCCCCTACACAAGCCCCTGCAAGTCACAACTTTCACTGTGAGAAATGCAAAATATAGCTTTTTAGCAGTCAAATCCACAACTTTACATCTTTGACAAATAAAAGCCACAGATAAAGTTTACTTTAGATGTCAATTTCTGAGACTGTAAAGAGCCAAACAGTAACTAAATGGATCTGTAAGAAGGCAGTTCTCAATGAAATGGATTCAGCTACTCAGATCCAAAACTCAAGTCTATGGCTCAACAGTGATGACACTCCTTTTCTAACTGGGGACTTAAAAATTCAAATTACCCTTTAATTTTACTTTTTAATATACTCAGCTGGATCATGTAAGTTAGCGAAGTGGGACTTAAAACCTCTTACCAAATACACTCCTTATGCAAAGATACACCCCAACCCTAACCCTCCTTCCGTGGTTACTACCTGCACTGTCCATGGAAGAGGTGGAAATACCAGTAATATTCTTATCATCCCTTGAGTTCTGATGTGCTTGATCAATCTAGAATTGAATAGAATGAAATAATTCAGTTGGAAGGTGCCTACAAGACTCATCTAGTTGGACTGCCATTTACAATCTGTTATTTGCCATTTTGAATATTGATTGCACCAAGCCATGCTATTAATAAGGGAGAATATTTGCTTTCAACTCCTCCCTGGTGAGTTTATAGAGCTGTTTGGTTCAGTTTAACTGTGCAAATTTATGATGGTCACTGACTCAGTCTTGCATGAGCGATTCAGCTCCAAGTAAAAAAGAAATTGCTGACCTCCCCAAAACAGATTAAAGAGGTATATACACAATCTGAATGCATGAAACTACCTGGAGCAGATCATTCTAATTTTTGTTATTTTTACTTGTTTTACAGTGCAGTTGGAGATTTCCAAGTTGATGACAAGACAAAGGCCCTTTTAAAATACACTGGTGATGTGACCTGGATACCTCCAGCTATATTTAAAAGTTCATGTAAAATAGATGTAACCTACTTCCCATTTGATTATCAGAACTGCACCATGAAGTTTGGTTCCTGGTCTTATGACAAAGCCAAAATTGACTTAGTTCTAATTGGCTCTACAATGAACCTGAAAGATTACTGGGAGAGCGGAGAATGGGCTATAATTAAAGCTCCTGGGTATAAACATGACATCAAATACAACTGCTGCGAAGAGATATATCCAGACATCACATATTCTCTTTACATTAGGCGTTTACCTTTATTTTACACTATCAATATGATTATTCCCTGTCTGCTGATTTCTTTTCTGACTGTATTAGTTTTCTATTTGCCCTCAGACTGTGGTGAGAAGGTGACACTCTGCATATCAGTGCTTCTCTCTTTAACAGTGTTCCTTCTTGTTATCACCGAAACCATACCTTCTACTTCCCTGGTAATTCCCCTTATTGGGGAATACCTCCTTTTCACCATGATATTTGTAACTCTATCAATTGTCATTACAGTATTTGTACTAAATGTGCACTATAGAACACCCAAGACACACACAATGCCCATGTGGGTGAGAACAATTTTCCTGAACTTACTTCCCCGGATCATGTTCATGACAAGGCCTGCCAGTGATGAAACGAATAATCAGAAGCCAAAACCATTATTCACTTCTGAGTTTTCAAACTTAAATTGCATCAATGGTTCTGAAACAAAATGCTGCAAAGATGGCTTTGTTTGTCAAGATATTGCATGCAGCTGCTGTCAGTATCAGCGTACAAAGTTCTCAGATTTCAGTGGTAATCTCACTAGAAGTTCAAGCTCTGAGTCTGTAGATCCTATGCTTTCATTTTCAGTTCTGTCACCAGAAATGAGAGATGCTATTGAAAGTGTGAAATACATTGCAGAAAATATGAAAATGCAGAATGAAGCAAAAGAGGTAAGAACATCCTTTATGGTTACTCAAACTGCAGATAATGCAAAGCCATTAGAGTGTTTGGTAAGAAAAAGATCTCAAACAGACAAAAAAGATAAAAGAGACCATTATTTTATGCAAGTAAATTACACAAGCTGTCTTACAAATATGTGCAATTTTGAACTTACATAAAGTGAGAAGCAGCTCTGCTGCACGGTGATCTCTTTATTGACAATATACATACTGAGTGAGGCACTTAAGGTAACCACTGCTAGGGGAAATACCAAAGCACCCATCCCATGACAGCTGAAGTTAGGATTTTCCAAGTTATAATCTTAATAGTGGAATTTGCTGACCCTATGGCCATTAATAAGTAACATTTTCCCTCCCACAGCTTACCATCCACAGAAATGTAAGAGTGAATGTCCCTCACAGTGATTATGGTGCTCATGGCTGCTGCTGCAAAGTGCTGTAGCTAAATGAGGCAACTACTGCAAGACATGATGCATCTTTCATAAAGGTGCATCTCAATACAATAAAGGAGAAAAAAAATGAAAAGGTTTTTTCTACCATATCCTTCAGACATACTATAAGCAGTAGCCACACCATCACAATTTTTAAATCCCCAAACTACAGCACTTCATTCTAACTTCACTTTGTTTATACTGAAATCAGAACTCTATTTACATTTAGTTGGTACAGAAAATACAGGATTGCTTTGGGTTTTTAAGTTTCCCTTAACAAACAAGTTCTAAGCTAAAAAACCCCAAATTTCAAAAACAACAAATGCATTATTCATTTTTTATCATTCTTGAAGAAGAACAAAAACTTTGAATTGTAATCTTAATAGTAACTAAAATGATCACTGAGTTACTATTAATATATAACATATAGAATACTTCATTGTGACTCTTGCTATAAAATGCAAAAGTGCTATAAAATGCACTGTAAAAAAAAGAAAATTAGAAAAATCAGGTGTTTTTTGAAACTTGGTTCCCTTTTTACAGGAAAAGTACAGAGATGAATTTTACAGCATGCATAAATACAGTCAAATTTCAGTGCTACATAATAAAGTACCAAATAATTATATACCAATTAATCTTTACTTTTTACATACTACCTAAAGATCAGTAGGAGCAGTCTGTTTCAGTAACGTTTTCTGGACAAACTTGTTCATCTAAGAATTTAAAGCTTTACACTTTCATTTTTGGAATAGAGAAGTTGTGTCTCCTCAAGTTCAGTGTCTTGGTGAACAATTTTTTGGATTTGAAGCAGCAGCTTTTGGCTTTGGTCCAAAGAGCATATTCAAATAAAGCTTCTTCAAGATGAATTCATTTGTCAGTGAAAACAGATGTGTAAGTTGTGTATTCAGAAGGATATCTACACACAGAAAAAACTGTGCATCTTATATGAAATGGTATTATTGCTAATGCAACCTATTCACCTAATAAACATGCAAACTTGCTATTCTTTTTTTTTCTTTTCAGATTCAGGATGATTGGAAATATGTTGCCATGGTAATTGATCGTATTTTTCTATGGGTTTTCATCCTGGTGTGTATTCTAGGAACAGCAGGATTGTTTTTACAACCTCTCATGGCTGGAGATGAAATGTAAAGATTAAATAAAATGTTGTGAAATCAAATAAAACTGCCAACCAACTCTGCATCCCCCTCCAAGCACCTCACGTCTCTTCCATGTGTAGTAGAACAAGGATCTCTCTTGGCATCGACTTCGCTTAACCAAGGCAGCTTTGTACAAAATGTGAAAAAAAAAAAAAAAGGGAACATTTATGACAGCTAATCTCAAAGTAATACAAGCTATGCTCTACAGTTACTTCCTGCAATAACTGGAGAAGATGGAGGCAGTACGTTAAACTTTATAGGAATGATTTAAGAAGGGGTTGATAAAGAAATTTAAAATTACACGAATATTTGGAAAGTCAAGATGGGTTGAATGCTTTGGGCTACTGGGTTTGTTTCAGTCTGGTGCCAAGCCTCTTCAGAGCATGACAGGATCCTCTGGAAGGAGCTCACACTGAGTTCCATGAATAGCCTCAGGAGGATGGAGTGGTGGGAAGCACAAGTACCAAATGACTGGAATGCAGACATTGCCAACTGCTGTACAAACTGACCCACACAGTGCCAAGAAAGGACTGAGGAGAGGTTTATTACAAAAGGAAAACAAATAGGTAAATAACAGATGATGGTAATAAAGCAGCCATAAAGTATACTCTGTGTATCCCCAGACTGCAATGGATGTCAGGAAAAATAGCTGCTCAAACCTAATGATGTTTAGAATTGTGTACAAGTAAAACACACAATATGACAGTCTGCAAATAATGCAAAGGATCATAATACTCTGACAGGATAGTTTGAATACAGAGGCATCCTGCTGTAGTGAAGTGTTTTATGCCAAGGGAAGGCAGGTAGACAAAAAAAATCCTGTAAAGTGTGCTAAAATTGTTGCTTAGACATATACATTTTTTTTTTTTTAAAATCAGTAACTGCAGATTATTTAAGAGCATGAATAAAGAATGCAACAAAACACTGTAATCAGATCATATTTTGTAAAAATAGAAACTCTTCTCTCTGTACCAAACTGAAAACTCTGTGGAAATACAGTGTATCAAGTAATATAACATTTATGAAAATAAAGAGAATCAAACTGTTGAAAATTGTGCCTTTTTTTTTTCATTTATTTTGAGATTGTGACAGAAATCTATATAAGGTAGCATTGCCTAGAGTTCAATACAGTTCAATACAGTTTAAGTTACAGAGGTAAAAGTCCATGCTTCTGAGTATATTAACATTCTTTTGTTTCAGACACACCTGATAAGCAGAAGACCCAAAGGATTCCAGTGTCAGCTACGTTATCTGAGTCTATCATGATCAGATAGAAGTCACTAAAAGAAGTTCATGCATTTGCAAAAACTCTGAGTTCCTGTAATAAAGAGAGTGACTCCAGCGGGCAATGTGCTGCCCATCATGGTATAACTGGGCAGCCTGGAGACACCATTTAAGAGGGGAAAGAAATGAAATGGAGAATTAAAAGAATAAGATATATATCTAATCTACAGTTGTACTCACTTTGCTTTCTTTTCAGGTAAGAGTAAAGTTCAGTAATTCAAACCTATGGAAGACTTTAAAAAGAAATGTATTTGAAGAGGAAACAAGCAATCTGAAGTATTTCTGCAACTTGCACACAGAGAAAGTAATTGATGCATTGTTTAACCTCAGTAATAGTGAGAAGTTAAAGCTCTTGTATTAATGAATTAAATCAGATAATCTTAGCAAATTCAACTTAAAGTTGTGATGGGGATAGAGGAAACACGGATATCCAATGTCAGATGTGATTGTGTAACTGAAGGAGAGGGGCTCTTTAACTGCTGTTAAAAAAGAAAAAAAAGGCCTGCCTGATATAATTTCCCTATCCATGAGCCTTTTAAAGCTACACAAACCCAAGAATCTCCTGGAGATTAAAACATTTTGAAGTAAATATTCAATTATATATAAGTTAGGTTGTAAGTAATCACTATTACAATTAGTGCAAGGCTATTCTAGAGGAGATCTGGGAGGGGGAGTGGGAGAAATATGTATCTGTTGTTTACATTAAAACTTCTCACCTAAACATGTTATTATTCATGCAGTAATTTAAGCAAACAAAAAGTTCCTAAGCTTTGCTCCAGCCTGGCACTCCTGTATTAGGCCTACAGGATGCAATTATATTATGACCAACACTGAAAAAACTTTAGTAAAGGAAAACACCTGACTATTTTAGAGGCTTTTCCAGAAATAAAACTATTAAGAAAAGAAGAAAGGCGGCAATGGAATCAATGTAAACCATTGGTTTCAAAGCATTAAAATTCCATATTTTAATGGAATAACTGAAAAATTGCAAGTTCGTTTTCAATCACCTTAGGAAAAAAGAAATATCAGAAACTCTAAGTCCTTGCTGCTTAGAGTTACATATGGTTTTATAAGTGAAAGAACTAATCCAAGGTAGCTCTCTGAAGTTCAGTTTAACAAATGTGAAAAATCATTAATCATCTCCATTTGGTTCCACAGCATAAGAATTTATAAGCCATTTCCTTCAGAAAGATGCTCCACAAATTCCTTCTGCCTGTGCTTAAAATCTAAATTCTGAGAAACACCCAAAGACAGGAAATAATGAATGTCTGCAAACTCACATACTGTAACAAATTCTTCAACAGGAGTAAAGAAATCTGAATATTCCAGCCCTTTGGAATACTTATGCACCTTGGGAACTCAGTTAACTGCATTTGCCTTCCTTTCCAAAGCTGATGGAGACATCAATATACACACATGCTTTAGGCATTTTAAGGCTTATTAAATGCTCATGTTGGTATGACAGAATTAGCAAGCTTTAAAATTTAGCAGCAAATTCCACTGAAAATTTATAAAGGCCAAACATGGCCAAATTGCTGTTCTTAGTTGTATATTATATATACAGGAAGCTTAACTTGTATTTTTATTATTATTTTAAATTACTCTGGCAAAATTTAAGACTTCTACAACACACTGAAGAGAATTGATAAAAATTCTCCTTTGTGTACTAAATTGAAATAAGCAACTCTACTGTGTAATTACAAATACTTAATATTCAGTATAACAATTTATACAGTAATTTAATAATTGGACTACAGTGATCATAATAAAAAAATTAAATCCTTCTATATTACAGTAGGTGTCAGTGTATGCTTTTTTGATAACTCATACATGCCATGCCTTGAGAAGGTTAATCCTGACTTGGCTTAGCAGTAACTCAGTAGACTGGCAATAAGCAAATTGACTTCTATGTGTCCTGGGAATGCCATGCTTTAAGAAAAACCTGATTTTCTAGTTCTGGATTTTTTTTTTTCACTCTATCAGAAACATGCCTACAAAGAACATACATGGAAACAGAGCTACTGCAAAACTTAAGAGCCAGATCAGTAGGACATGGCTCCAAAGATATTTTATGCATTTGTACTGCCTATATGGGTAGGTACTATTATACTTGCCCATTTATGAATAACAGGAATAAATAACACAAGTGATCCAATGATTGAAACCAGAAGAAAAGCCCATAAGAACATTCGATCAAGCACCTGAGCAATGTATTTCCAGTCTTCAACAACCTAAAACACAAAGAGCACAAGAGTTGGTCAGTGTGTGCAAGAACAGGTAAAAACACAGGGCCAAACCCTGCAATTCTTAGTTATTTCAAAGTACACTTTCTTCAACCATGTCCATATTGAACCCACTTGAACAATATTTTATAATTATACTGTGAGTTAGAACAGAAGCAATCATCTGTGAAGGTTGATAAGGTATGTAGATTTTGATGCAGAAATTGACCCTGAGAAGCACCAATCATCATCTAACATACTTCAGGATTCATGGCACATGACATCATAACGTGGAATTCCCAAGCAAGAGCTGGAAGCAAAAGTTGTAAAAAACCTCCAAACAACCAAAACCACCAACCCTCAGCAAAAATCTAACCAGAAAACCAAAGCCAAACCTCGCAAATAGCAATAACAATATTAAAAAAAAAATTGTTAGTACAGAGGAGCTGTTGTGTTACATACAATTGCTGAAAGCTGCGAAGTTGCTGCTGCACAGAATTATACACTGGGGAGAATACTCACAGTAGTTTCAAGACCACTTTCCTTTTTAATAAAATTATTCATATCTATACACAGTTTTGCAGGTATTGCAGATGTAATTGTGCAAGCAAATTAAAACCCTGCCAAACAATTGTCTTGGATTTGAACTGAAGCTATCCACATTTCCCAAGCCTAATGCTTTCCAAGATGTAAGGCTACAATAGCACTAGCTGTCTTATGTTTATTAACAACTTTTGCAATTAAAACTTGCATTCTCTGGAGCCCAGTAATAATAAAACAAGTGAATCCCCAGTCAGCTGTATATTCATTTCCAAGGTTTATAGTAACAACAACATTACACTTGACAAACAAAATACTTACTTCTTGTCATTCACAGTCAACCCTTAACTTACAGAAAATTATGTATTTAACAGCAAACTATTCTATTTCAGTTGTTCATACAATGCAGGGTTATTAGATGTTGCTTTAACAGCACAGCAGATACATTTATTAAAAATCTAGGCCACATCCCTTGTGACAATGTCAAATCAAGTCCTGGGAAAGCACATGAGAGGAGGCACAATTCTCCTAGTCTCGGATGGGAGAACACACTCTCAGCAACCAGAGCCTTCTGAAGACAGCAATTCCCATACAGACTGAAAGAACCTCAGGCTTTGCCATCAGAAACAGACAGTACACCACAAACTTCTATATTTCTACAAAGAAATTCACCAGAATGGAAACAGCATTTAAGTCTCTGATGTACCAATGGTGCTAGCTTAAAAAGCATGTAAAGAAAACAGGTTTCTAATGCTCTTACACAAATGTTGTAAACATTCATTAAGGATAATTCAGACTGCAAAAACACAGACTGAAAAAAAGCCTCTGACATCTTTTGATAAAACTCAGGGACAAATAATAGCAAGGGTAGAACACAACAATTCGGAAGTCATTGAGTCCATGTTTCATCTGAGCACAAAATGAGCAACATATGGGTATAGCCTGTATTTAAACTGATGTAAGTTAGAGCACTGAAATTGTTTTTATTTGGAATTGAAAGCTGCAAGGTAAGTCTTGGCAGTATTTATTTGGAAAATATAAGGCAAATGAATGTTTCAAGATAGCCTTCAGGTACAACATTGAAGTGAAAAACAGCTCCTACTCCTGTCATCTCAACAGTGCTGTAGGGAACAGTTACAGTACATGCTCTTATCACAGACAAGTGCCTCACAATGACAAGAACTTCTAAAAGAAAACAAAAGACTTTTCAAGACCCCAAATACTGTACTGTATCGGCCAAATATTCTCAGTATTGTACCATATTCGCACTCTTTTTCCAGTGGAAACAACTACACATCTTCCAGCGAAGTACAAAAGCTGGAAATCTGCAGCACATTTTTAATATGCAACGGCACAGTAAAGCACTTGCTTTTCTAGTTTCCACTTGTAGAAAATCAGTGTAGCAGGACTAACACACCCACCTCACGAACTTCATTCTCCTTCATAACGTGCCTCGTGATGTAGCGGATGGAATCCAGAGCTGCTTCCAAGGTGTTCCTGGATGATTCTGATCCATTCATGGCTGCTGTCTCCTCCTTCTGAGCAAAGTACCTATCCACGTGGCTCCTCATGCAAAGCAGCTTGGGCAGCTTGTGCAGGAATATCCTGCGGACCCAGGGCGCCATGGCGTTGTGTGTGGATGAGGAGCGGTGGTGGATGTTGATGGCAAAGACAGTGATCACGATGGACAAGGTCACAAATATCATAGTAAACACCAAGTACTCTCCTATGAGTGGGATAACTTTGGAAGATGATGGAATAATTTCCTCAATAACAAGAAGAAAAACAGTCAAAGATACCAATACTGAAGTGCAGAGTGAAATTTTTTCACCTTCATTTGAAGGAAGGTAGAAGACAAGGACAGTTAGAAATGAAAGCCCAATACAAGGAATAATGAGAAACAAAGTGTAAAAAAGTGGCAAACGTCTAATTATAAACGAGTACGTAACGAAAGGATACCAGCAGCATCCATCAGTCCTGTTTCCTTTGCTCCCTGTTGCAGTCACTATTTCCCATTCTCCATTATCAAAAAAATCTCTTTTGTCAACATCGTAATCTTCAAGAATTAGATCAACCTGTGAGCCATCATAAGTCCAGGAACCAAATTTCATTGAGCAATTTTGAAGGTCAAAGGGGAAGAAGGTTACATCAATAGTACAAGAACTTTTGTAGTTTGCTGGGGGAGTCCAAGCAATGGTGCCATCATATTTCACCACAGTTTTTGTAGATGTTCCCTCAAAACGTCCATCTGCACTGAAAGAAGAGAGAGAAATGCACACAATTACAATGGGGTGTGGGAGTGTATTTAAAGAAGAAATTATGCTTTGTTATTGTCGTTTCAGCTGTCTATCCCTTGATAGCCAAAATTTTGTATTGTCTTCATAGTCAACTTTTTTCCTCAAATCTGAATCTCACATAGGTAAACACCTTTGGAAGACTGAAGAATATTTTCAAGTCCTGAAAAGATCTGTGCAATTTTCTATGGTCTCAACAACTTATGAAAGGATTGTAAAATCCTGATCTTTAACAGCAAGACCCAGCTCTGGTGTTTCTATTAGTAAGACAGAAGAAGTACTTTTAAATTGGGCCAGATCATAATTATTGAAGAAAAAGAGTCATGAAGCAGGTAAAATAATACTTGTGTCCAAACTTGAATTTACAATCACTGCAACAGTCTTTTATCCTCACTCGACAAGTCAGGAAATGTAAAAGCACTGCATGTGCACCTGAGTTGTGCAGAAGGGCTAATTCAAAAGTTATTGTTTCTGAGATCTGTTAATTTTCAAAAGAAAAAAACCAACCCAACCACCCCCTTACTGTTAAATGTAACTGACTTTAATTCCATGCTGAATATGACCTACACCAGCATAAATTAGTTGCTGCCCTCCTATCACTCTACACTACTCATACCCAGCAATGTGCAAGACATTTTTTTCTAATTAAGTGAAAAGTTTACACAACAAAATGGAAATAACCTTTTCAAAGGGTCTAGAAATTCCATTCAGAAGTAAAAAAAAAAAACCAAACCAAAAACATTTGAGCATTTAACATGGCAACAAAGTCCCCTTGCATTCAGAAGCAAGTTCTTCCACAGGTTCTTGGCCCACTAAATGTACACATCATGTCTATCCAGTGGGCCTCCTAGAAGCAGTTTGGTCAGTGAAGTTAAAAAGTAAATGCATTTTTTATGAAAAGATTCAAATCTTACTTGTCATACAGCACAATATCTGGAATCCAAATAGAGTCTGATGGGACACGGATAGATGTTATCCCAGCATAGTCTTCAGGATTCCACCTTAATTTTACATCTATCCATTCCTGTGGGTATGTGAGACGTAAAAATCATTATTATTGGGAAGTGGATTTAAGCAGGGTGATACCACATGAAAACAGATAACAAGGCAATTAACAACAATCAAACTGGTTTCTAAAATTAGCATAAAACAATGAATTTGCTGAACAGGCATGCAGTTACATCACTCAGAATTTGTTTTCTGTTATAAGAACTACTTGATAATGTTTCTGTACTGAACTTAAGACATGATGTTCCTTTTTCAGAGCATGTATTTATAAGTAAGAGCTATTATAATGTAACTTAATTGTATAAATTAAATTTGAACAAAGCTTGTTCTGGATAAATACCAATGACTGGATGCTAATCAGAAGCAATTTAGACATTTTCATTATACAAAAAAACCCATCATGCTCCAACTCTTAAAACTGGTTCCATTTTAAGATGATCTGCAGAAACTATTAAAGAGGGTACAAAGAATCATCAACCCACATGGCCATCTCATATTTGCTGACTAGTCTCAAAGTTTTCCTAAAAATAAAAACTTGGCCTAAAATTACAGTTACTGGAAAAGAAGGGAATGGGAAGCAAAAGGAAAAAAAAATCAAATAAACAAACAGAAAGGAATTAGCCCAAACAAAAGGAATTCCATAAGTAAGTATACCCAGCATCTGCAAAGATTCTTCTTAGTTAAATCAAGAATGATTTGTGAGCAGCATTTCTCAAGTAAATAGTGACAATTAAGTTTAGCACTGGACACTTACAATTACAAAGCTTGAGGCATTTTCCTGCCCAAACCCAAATATTCTTAGGAGAAAAAAGTATTTCCTTCCAGCAAGCATATTTAACTTTGAAATTGGAATGCTTCAGTAATATGTATCCATTAATTTCAAATATCCCACAGAAAAAAGACCTCAAAATTATTATACAGAAGAATAGATCAACCATACTTTTCATAATAAAGCTTTTGAATGAAAACTTTTGTACTGAAGCAGCAATTTATGGTTGGATATATACACCTTGGTATATTAAATGGCCAGGCAATGCCATATCAGATTTCTTTTAATTTAGTGCATTTTTATTTACCTTGTTGCTACGGATTTTTTAAGAGGTTTGTCACATTTAATCCTTTAAAGCTTTTCCAGGGATATTCTATGAAGATACTATGTGAAATATAATTTCATGCAAGAACTAAGTTTTTTGAATATACAATTAACTAGATAAGTTTCCCCCAAATTTTGATTTGCAGTTTATGAAGCTTCAGAATTTTTCATCAATATTTAACACATACCTGTTTTAGCCATACATTTGTTGTCATCAATTGATTTTTCTCATCCTGTAAAATAAAGCATATATCACAAAAAATAATCTAACCATAGGAAACAGCTGCTTTAGTTCACAGAGGTCTGTAACTTAAAATACAAAACACACAGCTGAAAGCATTCCAATCACTAAGTATGTTTATATGACAAGTTTATATATCCATCTACAGGGCATTTTTATTACACAGATAATAATTTGAGATGCTTAATCTATTGTGTTTAACAGGCACAATTATTTCATATTAAATTACGCTCCTTTGAAAGTTAGTGGGAAAAAATTACGACTTATTTACTGTACATACCACATCTACTAGCTGAGAGATTGCAAGGCCAAACTTGATTTTTATGGTGTCATTCAAGCGTTCCACTGGACGAACCCATCTTTGGTAGTCTTCAAATAAATGCTTAAACAAGCGATCTTCACTTTTAGCAATAAAAGAAGGTTCAGACACAGCTATATTTAAAAAAAATAAAAAATAAAACTGACATTGATTCAAATGAGCAGTGTAGATCTGCATTCTTGTGTCCAAACAGTTACAGCTTTTTTTATGCAGAGTTCTACTTCTCATTTCATCCCTTTGTCTCTAGAAGCATGCCCCAGGTTGTGGAAGTGGAATTTTATAAAGTTCCCTGGTTTTATTAGCATCCTCATACCATCATCACGCTTCTAAAACTGATGACTCAGGATTATTAAGATAATCTCAGTAGGCAAAAAGCTCTTACATCATTTACCCAATGCCATGCAACTCTGAAAGTCCTCTGAAACTGAAAGCTGATCTATGAGGGGCTGAAGTTCTGTCAACCTAGATCCACATTACACATCTGTAGTATATTGCACAACTTGCAATCCAGTTTGAAACTTCACTCTTCTTCATGTTTAATGCACTTCTTCCAAAGTTTGGACACAATTGACCATGTATAAATTTTGCTGCACTTGTAGAGCACTTTCCCTCACACTGTTCTGGATCTTAGACGTAGATGCCAAACTATTTACCAATCTACTCCCTACCCATTCTGATGTTACGCTGACTGGAATGCACCTTCCCAGTTCTTTTTCATGGCTCTCAAGGGGTCATTCTGGGGAAGATGGAGAGAGAGGAGAGGAAAAAAGGGAAGATCAGTCTAGCTAAATAACTTGAGTAAGAACAGCTTTCAAAGGTGGTGTGAAGGACCTGAAGATGGCTGCTGCCCCAAGAAGCACAAACTACACACATCACCTTGCATGGAAGGGTCCCCAGTCCCCAGACATGTCAGGATGACTACCAGAAAACACTGATATATCTTCTAGATAAAGATTTTTACTACTTACCTATGAAATTTAAAAGGGAACTACTGCCAGAAAAAGACCTAGCAACTATTATCATCAGTTTAAGGGACAGCATAAACAAAAGAAAGGAGCTCACCCCCATCTCTTTTTAATGCAGACTTAAAATATTATGCTATTACATAAATCTATGACACGACCTTTTCAGAAATCATGTGCTCACTAACAGCATCGGTCTAAAAAAAGATATATCAGAAGCAGAAAATCACCAGAGAATGTCATAAACAGATTAAAACCAGAGACAGTCATCCATACAAGGAGAGATTTAAAAGATTAACATTATTTGTTTGGAGAGGAGGTGAATTTAGTCAGCATAACAGAAGTAGCTCAACTAGGAATGATACAAGCAGAAAAAACATTGGTGGTATTTAATCTTTCTCATAAAAGAACCTAAAGAAAACAATGTATCAATTAAAGACAGCATAAATAACATCTACTTGAAGTTCATTACCATCCACATCCAGTCAATCAGCCATCCATGGATACTGAAGAGGACCAGGACTTCAGAACTGCCTGGGATGACTACACTGTCTGTCAGTAGTGTCACACCTGCACAGGGCATCAGTTCTCAATCCCACAAACCCTACAAGAGCTGCCCCAGAGTCTGACCAACACTGCCATGACTTGGTGGTTGTGGCAGAGGCTTGGCTAACACGACCTAAGCCATTAATTGGAACTGACCTGGTCCAATCCCACATGACTGCAGCCCAGACAAATTAAGATGGGCAGCCCAAGTTTTAAGTTCCCTTCCATTCACCAGAGTGGGACAGCAGTGGATTCCTGCTGCGCTGCAAAAGGCTTCATGTGCAGGCCCTTAGGAGGAAACACCCAGAGCCCTGCAGAGCCCAGCAAGGCACTTCCCTTCCTTGGGTACTGCAGGTGTGGGGCAGTCCAGGAGAAACATTATTTCACACACTAACCAGATTTCTCTGAAGTGCCACAATAGCAGCAAAAGCAGAATGTAGCTTAAGAAATATGACCAGCAAAGTGGGAGCAGCAGGACCTTTTCCCTACAAGTCTCACACTACTGCAACATGCTGCTGAATGGTTCTTGCTATGGGCCAAATCAGCATTTGGGGTTTAAGACAGGTCACCCTTCTGTTTCAAAATACAAATCTTTTTGTTTAGAGTGCATTTCATTTGCTCACAAACCTACTGTTCCTTGAGATATATTATTTGTACATGTTCTACAATTGGACACATCTCCATGTCAAGGCTGTGGACTTGTGGGATGTGCAAAGAACTGATGGGCAACTTACACTGTATCGCTGAGATAGATCAGGTAGATACAGGAAAACTCACAGGACATAGGAATTGCTGCCAAAAAGGATCCAGCAACAGAATGTTGCACATGTACAAGTTATCTTCTAAATGTATGAGTGCCAAAAAAATATTTAACTGCTTCAGTACATCCTCATTAGCCAAGGACTTTTTTCTTATTTGTAACTATACACAGATTTGCCAAGCCCTACATTTTACAGACATCCAAAAGAATGCTTCCTGAAGACACAACTCAATTTCTCTGTTTCTATATCCCTATTTCCTGAATTATGAATGCTTTTGTGCATATTTCAGCCTAACATTTCATAAATGTTGATTTTTATATTAGCATTAATTACATTTCCCTCCTCCAGTTACAACTCTCAACTGAATTTTTCTTACAATTTAAGACTGCCTATGCAACTAGATATTATCTCCCCATTAATTGACTGTGAAGCAAAGCAGAAGCAAAGTTGCACTTTCCCCACTCCTGTGTTCCTGTAAGATGATCTCCTGTGCAACGACACAGCATCTTCAGGCTATGTGCTGTTTCCAGATTATCTTCTCTTAAAACACAGCATCTCCTCTGCTCTGCCAAAAGGGCACATGATCCTTTACTGCTTTTATATACTTCCAGATTATTTTTCAAGCATTTTACACTCAGATCTGTAGTACACTCACTGATCTATTACAATGACCATTATTTACTAACAATATAGTTCAATTGTTTCTTTTTTTTTTCTGATCACAGATGTATCCACACTTTTCAATATTTCTAGTTTATTCTATTTATTAATATGCTGGGGCAAACTGGTCTAGAAAAGACATTTTAAACAAAGGAGAGCACCATGAGGAGGCTGGGAATGGTAACAGGATATTAAGACTTGGCAGAAGCAAAGTAAGTAATCACCCCTACCATGTACATTTTATTTAATAAGGTCATTCAAATAAATTATTACACAGACTATATGTTTTATATTTCTTTTCCATGTATCTACGATTTTAGGATTACAACAAGGGGCAGGGATTCTTAGTTACTCCTTGTATTAACATAAATTTAAAAAATTGTGAAGAGCTGGTGACAAGTGGAAAAAAACATGAAGAGAAGAAAACAGGTAAAACAGTTTTACTGGCTTAAGGCATCAGAGTAGCTATGCTGGTTGGAGGAAAACAGAAGGAGGTTCAAACCTATGACTAGCAAGATTAGCAAACAACTCAGAGTAAAATCTCATACTAAATCAGATGGCAAGAGATTATGGCAACACTCACCCCTGCCACCAGCTCAGTGTACTAAAAACCACTCAGATGATCTGTGGCCTTTGAGGGGAAGTTCTAAGCTTGCCTGGATTTGTATGTCTTCATTTTCATTGAGGCCAGGTAACCTCTGCAGTTCAAATCAAAGGTAGCTCTCTGAACTGCTCAGTGGTAACTCCCAATGACAAGGTTTACTTTGTTATTTATTTATCATACTGCCTCTTAGGGTGAGTCCATATTAAGCAACAACAAAAAACCCAAACAAACACAAAAAAAACCCCCACACCTAAATCACATACAATGTTGGATGGCCTAAATGTTAATCCTGCACAAAGGAAACAAATGCTTATGCACAAAGCAGACTAATGATTCAATTTTTTTAAAACTCTGAAGTAGCTGGAGAACAGTTTTGATAAAAGGCTAAGTAAAAATCCTAACACTCGATCTTGAAAACACTGTATTTAAAAATCCAGTTCTACTATTTCCTCCACAAGTATTTAACAAACTTTTTTTTATTAAAGTACTTTGGAACAACTATTTAGAAAATAGGATGAAACTTTACAAGGGCCTCAGATGCATGAACAGCATGATGAAACATGTACATGTCTATTTATCTTGTTAACATTCTCAAGTCAAGATTTTGCATGGGCTGCTAATGGCTGACTTTTAAATGTTGTAAATAAGAAACAAAAGATGGGTTTTACAAAAAAATAACACATTTTAATTTACTGTACCATTATTGAGATTAAATTTCCTAGCGTCTTAATATTATTTAACAATATTATTCCTTTTATAAGAATTACCAGTGAAATACTTAGTGTTAGAAGCTTGATCCCAGAAGTATTTTCATAAATCTTTGTTTTTAAATAGGAGAACATCACAGTCCATGTTTCTCTAAACAATAAGCTGTCTTTGAACTCTGGATCCCTCTGCACTTCCTTAGATGAAGACTCTAAGAGCCACATTGGCAGTGCAGGTGTAACACTGATCCTTACACATTAAACAGTGAAGTTCGAAGCTTTTCCTAATTTAAACAGTGTAACTCAAAGCATTTTGTCATTGACAGAACTGAGGGTTAATGATTTCAGGTCACTATTTTTTTCTTTGCCTCACTATTGGGTGCAGTTTCAAAGGAGGCCCATGGGGAAAGGGTCACTTTTTAGAAGTGCAATGTATATTCAGAAGTAAAATATATTACTAATGCATGTTTATAATCATATACCATTACAACAACAAAAAAAAAAACCTCCCACTACTAAGGACAATAAACATTGCAAAATATCCATACTTTGCAGTTAACAGTATATTCTTTAACTCTGGGCTATTATAACACAAACTATTATCCACAAATCTAACTGCTACATACTACAACTAATAATTTGCTTAGAAATCTGGAAGGTGAATGAATATATACAGTACATCTGCCTTTAGTACTCTAGCATGGTTATTAAGATGATCTCCTACCATTATTTCATTAGGTAGAAAAGACAGGTAAGGCATTAAATTTAAGTTTTATTTTTATACTGATTCCTCTGACCCTTTCAAAAGGATCATGAGTCATACTTCCTGCATGGTCTTTAATTTTTTGGCCTACTTTTCCTTCTGTGCATTAGCAATTGCCCAGAATCCAATCACAGTCGAGCATTTAATTAACAGCAAGCATTTAGAAAGATCACAATCACCCTAACTAGCATGTCTGTAAGTCAGAGCAGCAATACTAACACTCTTCCATTTACTGAACAGAAGTCAGAAAAGCCAATGATTACATTCTGAACTTCCCAGAAGTATCTTTTCCTCCCCTGTTTAAAAAATAAAGGCAAACCCCATCACCACACCTACAAGTATGGAAAAGGTGGCTTTAAAGTTACTGGGAGGATTTGTACCATCTCCCTTACCTAGCACATCAACCTCCAGCCAAGCAGTAGCAAAATGAAATTACATATATTGAACATTAAACTGTGAGGAATTTTGAACTGCCTTACTACTTAGTACTTACCAATATACACAGAGGTACAAGAGCTGCTCACAGAAAGCAGAGAAGGCGTTTCTTACGTTCAACTCAAATTTAAAACGTTAAAGATACAACTTGATAGCTGTAAAGGAGAATGAAATTATCCCCTAACAGTTTAGCAACAAGGTATAATTATGGCACATATTTCCGAATACATTTACAAGTTTGGTCAGTAACCATAACAGACTGCCATGCACTTTGTAAGCTAACCAGGAAATACATATGAACTGACAGTCAGTCTTTAGATGCAGAACTAACTGCACCACAAACCACTCCTGTCTGAGCACCCGTGCTGTGGATTCCAGGGTAAGCTGACCCCTGGGCCAAACAGCCACCTCACCTCTCTGGTGACAGACTGCCAGCAGCAGGGACAGCCACCTGCAGCTGTACCTGCAGCTCTGTCCACAGCACTGTCCCCAGGCTCACTGCCACACCAGTGTGCCACACTGAGCTCCCACACACCCTCCTCCCTGCCCAGCAGCCAGCCCACAGGAAAAGGCTGCTTTATGCCAGCCTGCCCTGGGGAAATATCCTGTCACCCTGAAGGCAGGAGCACTGTCCTGTAACAAACCCAGGATTTTGCCATCTCTCTTTGTACCACTTTTAATCATTGCATCATTTCCACTGATTGCTGAGCTGTCAGTAAAGACTGAAGATGGACTGTGAAGTCAGCACCAGGAATGTTGGAAACAAGCAGCAAAAAGCCTGTATGGAAGTGCAGATGGCACAAGGAAGAACAGGCATGTAGAATCTGACAAGCATTACCTGGTCAGTATAAGAATCTGAGAAGTATAAATTTAGAGGCTATGTGTCATGGAATTAAACACAAATCCAACATGTACATAGAAAAGATCTTAGGGAAATAAGGAACAGGCCAAGGCACCTCACAAGCTGCCAGGGCAGCCCTGGGTGCTGCAGACCTTGGGCACTGGCCTTACCTTCTGCCTCAGCAGCATTTTGCCCACTCAGCTCCATTCCAGCCTTGGGTACACTGGAACACAGAACCCTACAGCTCACAGAAATCAGCTACATTGCTCAAAACCAGATAGGAGATTTCAAAACCTGTAATATCACAAACCCCCCGGGTTTTACCAGTCTAAAAAGTGGGAAACTATGCAAGTACTCACTTCCACAGTTCCTTCTACAAATCAACACAGACATTTCTCCACGAATCAATGCTCACATTTATCCCCCTAAGAATCCCTAAAGAAAGCACAGAATATTTTAAAAGAAAAATCACAAGAAACACATGCAAGCAGGAAGGTTTGCAGCTTCTGTTGGGTAGAGAGAAGGGTTTGGTCTGTTAAACTAAGTGGAAAATGCTTGGGTGCATGAACTGCCAAAGAAACACCATCACAGGTCTGCAGCACAGCACAGCAGGGCTAGAGGTTGTTGTTAACCTCAACTCCATCTGGGCATGTTAAACCTGTTAGTTTAAAATTCAGAGCAAGAACAAAACCTACACTTTGACTGTGTTTTAAATCAGCAAGTATTTTCTCCTGGCAATTCAGAGTTATCCAAGATAAAATATTAGTTCATTATTAACTGAAGGGAACACCAAATTAATTTGCAAGCACTCTCATACCAAATCTCATTTTATTTTAGAAAAAACAAGTTGTGAAAAGAAAACTTTAGCCTCACTATATATGACCAGTTCTCAGTGAAGTCAAAATTGCTGGCTTGTGCCAAAAGGCAAATCTTGGCTTACCCTGACTGCAGCTAATTCCATGCAGTCATATAAATCATATAATGTAACATAATGATTTTACATCTTCTGTCATGAAGGCCATGAAAAACAACTACTTTTCCAAATGCTGAGACAAAGAATAATCTTTTAAATCACATTCAGCAGTAAGAGACTGAGTATTTGTAGGCTGAATTAAAACCTAGACATCGATACAATCAACTTTCCATAAACCATATTTACAACCACTTTTTCAATTTTCAGTTAATATAAAAAAAGAAGTCACATTTATCTTTCATTAATTTTCCTTTTGCCTGTAATTATTGCAGTTTCAAGACATTCTGCAAAACTCTTGGCAATGTACTTACGAATTATGTAAGTGCAACATTTTGAAACAACTGTTTCTAAATAAATCTGCGGAAGAGCAGTGATGTTGTTCCTGTAATCTTTGTGTAATTCTATAAACACTCCAGCTTCACATGCTATTTTACATCCATCAACTTGGAAAGTTAAATCCTGATTGAATTATGAGACTGCCTCTTTTGAAGTCAAAGTAACGCACCACCAAACTAAAGAGAGTTCTGTTATAAATTCTTAAGAGGGCTGTTTTCACGTGCAGTCACATCCATACGCAAAATTACAGATATTAAAATATATTCTGCAAGTTTACCTCTGTACCAGATGCAGAGCACACACCACAAACGTAAACCTGCACGTCCTCTCAAAAAGCGAGCAGAGCATAAACTGAAAGCTACGGCAGCGGAGACCTTTAAAGCGTTATATATATATACACATTTAGAAAGTGTATGTAACGTGATGAAACGCGAGGCAGTCAAGACTGATAATGCACCTGAAGAGCTGTAGTTTAGCAAAGACATTTCCCCTCTCCTGTCGGGGGCAGCCCCGGTGAGCCGGGCTGACCGCGGTCTCCGCAGGTCCCGCTCGTTCTCTCGAAGCCAGCGCAGCCCTGCGACCTTCCCTCAGCGGCCACCACCGCCCCCGGCCTCACCTCAGCCTCGTCCGGGAAAAAGTTCACGGCGCGGAAAACGAAGCTGATGCGCAGAGACGCTATCGCCGCCAGCGTTGCCCCCTCAGGCAAATTCCCGCTTCGTTTTCCCTCGCGAAGCGCTCCCGCTGCCCGCGCTCCCGGCAGGGCACAGCGGGGAGGGAGCGGCGCCGGCAGACCCGCGGTACCGCCCGCCCCATCCCCGGCGGCCCCGCACAGCGCCGGGCGGGCTCGGAGCCCTCCCCTCCGGCACCCTCCTGGCTCCTCACCGCAGCGCCTTTCACCCTTCACTCTTCCTCCCCGCCGACCCTCCCCCCCGGGAGCCGCCCCGAGCCGCCTTACCCGCGCGCGCGGCCCCGGGCTGGCCGAGCAGCGGCGCGCAGAGCCAGGTGAGGAGGACCAGGGACGGGGGGCGGCCGCAGCGCAGCCGCGCTCCGCGCCCGGCCATGGCTGGGGCACGGCCCCCGCTGCCTCCGAGCCCCACAGCGCGGCCGGGGGAGCCGGGAGCCGCCGGGACCGGGACCGAGAGCCG
>VXBN01010350.1:1018417-1092858 GCA_013397395.1 Sinosuthora webbiana
TTTTTAAGTTTCTAAATCGATTTTTAAAAGTTTCTGATTCACCATATTTTGGAACTTTTAATCTAAAATAGATAAACTGATGTGAGCTAAAAAGACTTAGGATATTTCCACATTTTTAGGTATATTATAGATATACTACATACATATTAAATACTCTGTACAAAACACCACTTTTTTCTGTATCCGATAAATAAAATCTGTCACAAAAGACAACTTTCAATACGCAAACTGAAATTTAATCAGATTTTTCCTGAACCATCCTAATGGAAATGTACAGTATACGCATTGTCACAAAAAATAGAAGTAGCTGGCATTAATGCATTTTTACATCTAAGGCAGTGTTTACTGTTTTACAGAGAAAAAAGACTTGGAAAGAAGAGCTAAATGACTTTACAGCATTAATCAGCTTCTACATGAAAAGTGCTAGATACTGGATTCCTCAGGAAAGTGGTCCTTATTTAACTCAAATACTTTTAGCAACTTTATACCTTTGTAAAATGAGCACTACCCAAACAGCAATTTCATTAAGCATGTTGTCAATTGTCAAAATTCTTTTATACCAATTGTTTGTTTTACAGAAAAACTGCATCTCTCTGTGTAAATGGTGAATCTTTTCAATGACCAAAACAGAATACTGGAGCATTTCAATCCTTTTCTTAATTTTTAAACTTGTGTTTTTCTGCATTATTGTTTCCTGCAGCCATATTTGGCCTATGCATGTCTGTGCAAGACATAATGCGTCTGTACAAGCACAAAAACCAGGCTGCTTACACAGGAGTTTCTTCCAGCACACTTCTAGTGACAGGCTGTATTGATTTGAATGCTCTGCAGTACAAATGGTCATTTTATATATTGAGAATCCGTTTGTACATATTGGTTTGAAAGTATTTGTGTAAAGCATGTAAGCATAGCTCTAATTTTGAAATGCTCAGTGTATATGCAGTGGCCAACTCAAGATTTTACAGTAAATGAAAAATATATTTTAGTCCAAAACAAGGCAAAATCCCCCACTTTTTTTTTTTTTTTAAATTTTTTTTGGTGACCCTGTACCTCTGATATTTTCTGAGTGCTTCAAGAATTTCTGGGCAATATTTGTACTGAAATTGCAGCTCTGTAGTTTTTGATGGAAGCTGGTTCACTACTGCACTGCACCTGCTGTTCCTAACGTGGGGTTATCAGGTAAAATCTGTATTTCTGGGCACTGCACTAGATGCATTTTAGAGACATAATATGTCGCTACCACTGTTGAACAAAGCTGCCACTAGAACGTGCAGGACATAGGAACCCTGTTCTATTACATAACTGTGGATTTGTGTGCAGCTGGGTCACAACTAGGCAAAACATGCTGAAGGATATAAAAGGATTAAACTGTCTGGGTTACATGCCTAACGTTTTGCTAAATAATTTATGTAGCATCATCTGGCACATGTTAATTGTGTTGTATTACTACTGTTTTAGGAAACAGTAGTTATAAATAAGCAGCTGTTTTTTCCTGCTGCTTTCAACTTGGATCAGAATGTTAATAGTATCAGCAGCATGTTAGGTTTAATATTTACCATTAAGTGGAAGTCCAAACAATTACATGAGCAATGCTGTCTTTCAAAGGACCCTTGTCAGCAGGAGGTGACATCTGAAGGTCCCTGCTAAAGAGAATCTGCAATAAATTGGCTGATGGCAGCTTTTACTGTGCACTGAAGAGTAGTTTAACTGGAAAGCCAAATGCCAAATTAAACCCAGATAAAAATAGCCAGCTGCTCAGTTCTATTTGTAAAATGAGAAATATTCTAAAAGCTTGGTGAAGATGAATTTCCTCCAGATTAAAGCCAGTGAAGGGTACTCTAAGATCCAGTAACTTCAGAGGGTTTTCACATTGTAGTAGAAATAACTGCAATTAAAACTTGAAAATAAGGATAATTGTTACTGCAGAACTGTAGTGGAAAATACTCTTTAAAGAAAATGAAGGACATTTAAGTAAGTCTTAGAATCTCCTCCAGTCTGAAACTACACAATGAATGTAGTTTAATGCATACTACAACATGTACTCATGTGTGAAGTATTCGAGTGCACCAGCTTCTTGGACTTACATGTCTTGTATACTGAGTTGTGTTATCTGTGTATCACATACAGCCCTGAGGCCTCTAAAACCATTGAACACCTTTCAGTCATTTGCACAACAGAGTGAAGTATTTTTTCCTAATTTTAAGGTTATGAACAGAAAGAATAAATAATTACCTTGGAACTACATAACAAAGCAGAAGCAGCTGTCAAATTTAACATCAGGAGTCTTTTGTTGTCCCTTAATTTGGGTGCTTTTGTAACGGACAAGTAAAATATTTGGATGAAGAGGGAACCACACCTAAAGGAGGTCATAGAAGAAGCAGTCTTGGAAGTTAATTTGACTTTATTTGAAGAGAATACAGTCACCTAGAAAACAAGCTACCTATTTTTAAACACTGACAGATGCAAGAGACAGCACAGGTAATTATTGAAGAAGCGGTAGTTTCATTATCTCAAACTATTTAGAATAACAAACCACATTACAATTTCTTAGGACAATCTATATGTGAATATTTGCATACTTGCCCTAACAAATTCTATCATGCACTCAAGTGAGATATAAGCTATCCAGTTTTTTAAGTTTACAAACATCATATTATGCAAACAATTTGAAGTAAATACTTTTACCTAACTTGAAAAATCTGTCACCTTCCACAGCACCACATGAAGTTCTTGTTTTAAAATAACATTAAATCCACAGCAATAGCTAAATATTTTAAATACTTATGTAATTCACTGTAAACTCTATGTAAACACTACGTACACCAAAAAAAAAAAACCACCATACAAAGAACAGGAAGATCATTTTGATTAGCAAAGATACCTCAATTGTATCGCCAGAATCATTTTTCTGTTCTTACGACTTATCCCCAAACCACTCCCAGTAAAGGCACAGTTGGTGGTGATTATTTTTTTGATTTTTTTTTCAAACACACAAAGCCAGAATCAACACAATAGGCCAATGCAGTCAAACACTGCTCTTATTTCTAGGAAGAACAGGCAAGAAACTTGCACTAGTGTCTGGATGGCTCAGGAAGATTCTAATCATGAAAGATCTCCAGCATCTGCTTACTGCCCTAGGCTCAAATGCAGAAAAGAATCACAAATCAAATTTTGGTTAGGAGAACTTGGCTGTACATCTTGGACATGACTGCCAGCTGGAGTTACTTGCCTATTCCAAGGCAGTACTGAGGCTCACCTCACAGTCAGCTATTAATGACACTCAGGAGAGATGACGTTTTTTAAATTAAATTGGTAATTACTGTTCAAAGATTATACTCAGAAAGTATTTGACAATACTTCTTCCACTTTGTGCAAACAAAACCTTTAAATAAATAGATCTTTTAAAACTTATCACAATGCTTCAATGTATTTATTAAAGTCATTCCAACTCTTTATTATTACAGTACGTAAAAAGTTCTCCTTTACCAGCAAATGATGCCATGTTTGGCAAAGAAATGGTATTGGTAATTCCTTAAACCAAGATATGCATATATGAGTTATCCCCATTTTTTTAGAAAAAGATGCTTCTAAGAAAAATATTTTAGTAAGTCTATATTCTAAGCTATCTGATAATACTTACACTGTTACACTGAACAGACTGCCTTTTATGAACTATATACACTGATGAACACAAGCTCAGATGCTCCAACAGTTTCCTAGAAGACAGAAAGCATTGCTGGAATCTATCACGTATTGTTGCAAATCATCTTTGAGAAGTGAGAAAACATTCCATTTTGGCATTGCTGCTTTTAGAGCATATTCCAAGTACTTGTATAACCATCATCAGTGATCCAGAAATCTGCAAAAGATGCTGATATATTACATTCATGCTATCAAAAGATAGAAAGATTGAGCACTGAATTTCTACATAAAATGGAGTTTGAGGTATTTATACAATCCTTTATAATGGAGATTAAATATTACCCATTGCATGTTACCCCTGCAAGTAGTCAGGATTGTTACATGATGTAGCATTCCTACATTGTTACTTGGAAGACCTACCGTGGCACAAGGTGTAAATCAAAATCAGTTGAACTTTCATTAGCTATAAAATTTGAATATTAACAAACTGAGTATTAAGTTCAGTGCTAAAGACTAAAGCAATTTGTTTGCACCAAGACTTAGAGAATGACCAAACAGGTCCTGCAGAGAACCCACAGTCTCCCCCCTCTCTGTAGAGGCTGCCAGAGTGAGTGCAGGAGAACTGCACAAGCTGCAGCACAGACATCTTGAGTCAGATTCCTTTCCTCTATTCCCAAAAGTGACTCTTAAAGCAGTGCGCTCAAAAATGGGTTTAGTCGAGAGGAAGGGTCATTTCTGGCCATGTTGACAAAGTACATTTTAGTCAAAAATGTTTGAGATGGATTAAAATCAACAAAACACTCTGCGGATTCGTTCAGTTTCTTTAAATGGTCATATTAAATCCTGTATAGATCAGATATTCTTTGGGGTAAGAAAACCAAACCAAACCAACCTACAAGATCAACACAATCCGGGGTGGGCACAAATGGGCTGGATCACTACTGTCAGTCTGACATTCAGCAAGGCCTCACTTTTAAGGATGCCACTCAGGCTTTTCACTTTGCTTTTGATATCTGAATGGGTGCACAAGTTTTCAGTAACTTGTTTTTATTTCTTTTGTTCACTCCAGATCACTTTTTTTTCAGAAGTAGAAGAGATTTTTGCTAATCTGACAGTCATACTTTTTTGCATTCAGTATAGCGGCAAGCTGGACAAAAATGACTGTGATTCCTAATTCACGCACAATTATTTCTTGGTGCTTAACTGGCTAGTTTTCTTGACTGCTGTGTCAGAGAAAGGAACCAAATTCACTGGAGATGTATCAACACTAAACTAAACATAAAACATCTCTATTTCCTTTCAGGATAAAATGTGAAACAGTCAACATGGCCTAAAAATCATGCACTATTTTACTTACCTATTTGTACCTTGACAAGATAAAGCATTTTGACGTGGCCTTTGTAAAACGTCTTTCTAGTTTGTGTGAATGTAACTAGTGTTGTATGATTAATTTCTTAGAAAACACATGCACTTTGTGAAGGCTATGATAAACTGAACACATTTGCTACAGGGCATTTTTAAAACACTACTGCCTGCAAGACCATCAGTTTGACAGAGCCTGCTATAGAACAAAATAGGCCAAAACTAAAACTTGGCATGCCAGCACACTTTAATTCTGTATTTGTGAAATGACTTTTCAAACTTAGGAGCTCTTTTCACTACCTTAAAAGGAAAACCCACACATACACACAAAATTCTAACACTTCTAGCACCATATTTGTTCTTTACCAACTAGCATATACCTTGTTTTAATGGTTTAAAGCAATTAAATTCCTCAAGATTGTGCATATCCAGGCATTACTGAGGAAATAAAGACACCCATCACTATTCTTCTTAAATTTTATTCCATAATAAAAAATAGAAGATGAAAGAAAGAGTGTTCAAGAATTAAAGCAATTATTGGTCAATGTAAGGAGCAGTAAACTAATTATCTAAATGATGACTAAAGACCTGGTTCATCAAAAGTACTTCTGGCTCCTCCATGGCATTAGCTGTAGGCTTCTACAGCACAGAAATCCAGATTATCTTTTGCTGAAGCAGGTCCTTTATTATCTAGAGAACACTTGGTTTCATATTCTATTTATCCTTCTCTTTTTGTTCTTTCTCCTTCTTTTCACGTTCAGCTTTTGCTTCCTCCTCCTCATGTTGTTTTATCAATTGTTCCACCTCCTTTTGCTTCAGAACCCTTATCACTGTCTTTCCGTTCTCTCTTGTCAGTGTTGCAATTTCAACTGAAACACATGGAACAGACAGCAGCATTTAGGCAGAGCAATCATCAGCAGGGCAAGGTTTGAGATTACAAGAGGCAGTGAGGCAGAAGGCTGCAATGCTCCCTGTGCCACAGAGCCTGGCTGGAGCAGGCACCCCCAGTCCCCTCCTGCAGCAGAGCACAGCAGCACGGGAGCTCCTCTCAGGATTCTGCTCCCAGACACACGGGTGGTTCCAATCCCCAGACTGCAGCCTCACCTTTGGAGCTGGCCAGCAGGGATCAGCCTGGACTAAGCTATCTGAATGCCTCTTAGGCTAAGGCTGAGGACTCCTGCCTCTTCTGAACACCCTGTTTTGTGACAACTAACACTCCAGTGAGCCACATCTGCAATATGTGCACTCACTGCTCTCTTTTGTTTAAGCAGAGGGTGCCGTCCCCTGTCAGGGAACACTCACCTTTCTCAGCAGAGAGCTTGCTGACATCCATGGTTTTGTTTAGAACCTTAATGGCCAATGCCAGAGCAGTCTTTAAGGTCATTTCCCCTTCTTTGTAGTCTTGCTTCAGCATTGACACAGCTGCCTGTAAATTTCATAGAAATTAAAATGGTGTCTTTGGGCAATCAACCCCACAGTTGGGGTTCTGCCAGGTAATACCAACATGTGAGTTAACAGCAGCATTTCTACAGTTACCTGTAAATCTCTCCCGCACTAATAATCAACAACTCAGCTTAATTAATAGAGTACAATTTACACTTTTAAACTTGTCTTTTTGAGAAGAAGAAGCCCAGAACTTACAGCGCTATTATTCCCAATGCACGTGGCCTTCCACCCTCCATAATTTCCACTAGGATCGCTTTGATACAGCTGAAATCCATAATGCTTATCCCAGCCAATATAGAGCAATGAAACACCAAAAGGACGTTTTCCTGTTGAAAAGAAGGCTATTAGCAACCTAAATTTAGTAACAAGATTGGTCATGAGTGACAATTATTTTCTTTGATTTCGTTTTCCAGTCTATGCCTGTGAACTAGGATTTAACAGACAGTTCTGCACTTCTGCTGCTTGAGATAAGCATGCCAGCACTCCTTCTAAGTCATGGGGTGGGAGGCAGCAGAGGTTTATTCCATTTAACTTTAAGAGCAGTTCATCTGTGTCTCCATAAACTGTAATTTATCATCTCAGGACTTAATTTAGTATTTCAAGTATGTAGCTTAGCTGTTAATGCATTTAACTTTGCAGTGCCAAAAGCCAGATAGTTTAAAAGGTAGTTCTCTCCCACTACATATATGTAAAACAACAGAATTATCAGTTCACATACTAAGGAGCACTAGTGACAATATCATTTTCTAAAATGTTGCTTGAGCCAGATAAACAGTACTTTTCTCAAGTGTTAGCATATTGATACCCCTACATACAGCCTTGTTTTTGATTCACTGTGCCATTATGCTAGATGGGCCCAAAATGTTGAAAGGTTGCCTAAACAATTCTCTGCTGGTCTTTTGAAGGCATTCATTAAATGCAAAAGCATTCAAAGCATTCTATGCAATGGGCCAGCACCTCAGCTATCAATTTCCCAAGAGATGAGTAGAAACCTCAGCAGCAAAAAACAGTAACCATGACTACCCGTTCCCCTCTTAAATTAGGCTATTTTTTTCCTAAGTATAACTTTTAAAGAGAATTCAGTAGAACTGTCTGCAGACTTAGATCCTTTGTATTATTTAAGAGAATTGTTCTTGAGACATTTAGTAACACAATGATTCATCACACTTCATTACCTCCAAACTGCGTATAAGCCTGCTTGATATCACACAGTGCTGTTACTAGTTGTTCACAAGGAATGGGCTCTTGATACTGTAACAAATACCTAATATCAAAGAGGAAAAAAACCAGTTTTCAAAACTTGTTTTGCTGACCATATCCTGCATAACATTTAAGAGGAATCAAGTTCCCAAATTAGAGCCTCTGATCTAGCAATTCTATTTCAACCTACTTCTGATCTACTAAATGCATGCTCATTCTGATCTAATGCATAAAGAGAGCTGAATGTGACAGCACAGGCGAGTAAAACCCTGTCAGCTGCCAGCAGACCTACCTCTGTGCAATCAGTCTCAGCTCATTTGTTAGAACGTTGGCATCTGAAGTTATTCCTGCAACACTGCATGCCATATCCCTGCAAGAAAAGCATACAAATTAATTGCTGTCCTGTCCATCTCCAACCAACACTCAATCTTCATACAGGGGTTCAAGCAGAGCATCTGTCACCTTTTCTAATGAAAACTACACAACTGCCCTACAAAATGGGTTCATCAGCTCCTGCCTTTAGGAGGCACCAAAAGTACCAGTAACCATGTGCTAGGAGCAAAGGTGGACAGCCAACGTCAGCAAGTCAGTATGTTAGTTATACATACAGTTCTGAGAAGAGGGTCATGCCAAGGATGGTTCAGTTCTGAGTAGTTTTCCAAGAGCCATTAGGCACACACATACACACAGGTGACTCTCAGGAGGCCACCTGACAGCACAGCCCAACGCTGAAGGGGCCACACAGATGTGGCAGGCCTTCAGTGGGAGCTGCTGGCTGACACCTGGCATCTGTGTAACTGAAACTTTGTAGTCTCGACAGGTGCCTAAGAAAAATAAGCGCTTCAATCCTTGATTGTTTTGTTGGATCTTAATTTAATATTTCTTTAGCTCAATCTGATATGCTACAAACCTTTTGCTACACAAATAAGATTTGTGAAATTAGGGGTTTTCCAAAAGATGGAAGGACTGTTCTAGGTGACTGCTCCAGTGTGCTGTTACACTGCCTCCTTGAAAGTCCAGTACTTCCTACCATTCCAGGTGCTTTCAAGATCAACATGGAATGGAAGGCAGACAGGATGGAAAACTATTTGTGTTCATGAGCAGCTTTGGTCAAGGATGAACCTCTACCACCCTTGCCACAAGAAAGCATAAAACTCTTTGTTCTGACATCACAAATTTGACTTCCAGGAGCTAGAATGAAAATGGTAATAGAAAGATGTTTCATCTCTTGCTACAATTGTGGCAAAGAAGCCTAAGGCACGTTTTACTCAGTTATCTTGCACTTTTTAAGCCATGGAAGAAAACCAGAGGTGTAGAAGGGGATTTTTGTTTGTTGCATGGTAATTTTTGTTTGCATTCTTTATTCTGCTCCCCAATGGTATGTTGTAAAACTGAGATTTCCCAGTTTTCTTACAATACCATTGCACGAAAGAAATGCCACCATACCATTACCCTGTATGGCGTAGTACCAACAAACACGCTATTCCACCTAGAAAATTCTCCTAGAAATAAAAAAAACAAACCAGCAATACTCCTACTTTAGAAGGGGAGCTACTGAACTGAACAACGACAGAATAGTCATCCTTGTCTGAAACACCAAACAAAAAGATTATTAACACTTCCAATAAAACAAGACCAAGTTATGTGCTAATTAGCGCTTTGTTGAACATTTAATCATCATTTCAACTTACTCATTGAGTTTGTATATTTTCTCTGAGAAAAACACTTCATCCAGAAGCTTGTGAATGTTGCGGCGCTCTGCTGCCAGCAGCACTCCATCGTTTGCCAGAATTCCCAGGCAGGTGCCCGCATGCCCGATGGCCTCCATGGCATACTCAACCTGGTACAGGCGACCTGCCAAAGGATTGGGATTCCTGTCACCAAACAGTGGCACTGAACAAAAACAGCAACACAGGGTGACTTCAAGTTACAAGAACCTGACAAGTGCTCATTGTCCCAGCTACTTCTTCAGTCTCTTATCAGTCAATTATAAATTAACTGGCTGAAAAGGAGGAAGGAGTCAGAGAAGGAAAATAACGCGATATTGGACGTGGCCGCTGGGGAAAAAAAACCCTTTCTATTAAAAAAAAAAAAAAAAAAGAAAAAACAAAAAGAAAAAAGGAAAAATTTGAAGAACTCTCTGCTGCAGTAGAATAAGCCAAGACAAATTTTCAGTAAAAAAAGAAAATATTTTATACTGAACTTCTTGGGTTCATCCTATCTAAGAAGTAAGAAATCATGTTTTGTACGTACTTGTTTCAGCAAGTGCAAGAATAACAAGGAGAGGCATGACTGCACTAGCAGGATATTATCTGTTCTCAGGGGACACTGACAAAATCTAACCACACTCAAACAAGAGACAAATGATTATTTCAAAAACACAGCAGGCGATATTACTCACTAATGGGACTCAGTCTCATTACAGCTTTACTTAGAATGAATTTCAAAGTGTCCACTTTGGACCCTTGCTGTCCCTACAAAACTGGGTGTGGGTAAATATGATTTCTGTAACTCATATTCAGACAGAAACATGCTGCTAACAACCACGCTCTGTGCAAATGTTTTGATAGTTTCGACAAGACAGATAGAATAGTTAGAGTTTACTTGAAAGTGTCGGGTTAAAAAATACCTTCCGGAGAAAATATGGTAGTTCTGGAGTCATATCTTCGAGACTGTAAAAGAATAGCTCAGTAAGTATTACCAGTCTGTTGTCACCAACGCCCTAAAGCCCCCGTATAACAGACCCAGGGCACACCGGTCCCGGGTGCCCGCAGCCCGGCCCCGCAGTGTGACCGCCGCCCCCGCCCGGGCCGTGACTCGGCAGGACCCGCGGCTCAGCAAAGCTCCGGGGAAGGCGGGTCACTCACCATGGTGCCGGGGACGCGCCGCGGGCAGAGGGCAGCGGGCCGGCGGGAGAGTCCAGGGCACGGGAACCGGCACCGGGCCTGCCAAGAGAGCACAGGGCACGTGAAGCGGGAGCCCCGGGAGCCGGCACCGAGCGCACCCCGGCACGGCCCCAGGGGGCGCTGCCGCCGCGCCCGCACTGCACAGTCATCCTCAGCACGGCACAACGCCAGGGCCGCGCCGCCTGCCGCGCCGCGCCAACACGCATCCTGCGCCCCGCCGCCCGCCCGCCGTCCGTCCTCACCCACGGCGGGCCGGAGGGAACCGCTGGGCCGGGCGGGGGGCGGCGAGACCCGGCCGGCGGGCAAGAACCGGGCGCCGCAGCCGCGCCCGAACCTTCACCGCCGCGTCGGAAATGGCCGCCGCGCCTGCGCAGTGCCGCCTGCCAGCCTGGGGTGGGGCCTGCGCCTTTCCTGCCGCCGCGGGGCGGGGCTGGCGCGCGCGGCCCGCAGCCTCACGTGCGCGTGCCCGCGCTCCGCCGAAAGGGAAAGGCGGGAAACGGCCCCGCCCACCGCGTGCGGGCCGGTAACGGTCACACCTCAGCTCCGGTGTGAGGGGAGTAACGACCCCGCCTGCCGTGTGAGGGCAGATAATGGTCACACCTCATCCCCATGTGAGGGTGGAGAAGGGCCCGGCCCTGCCATGAGGGCGTGTAGCGGTCACATAGACTCCCCGCGCTGTGAGGGCAGTAATGTCCACAGCCCTGTGACCACCGTGAGGGCGGTCATGGTTCTCTCTCCCGGGGAGATGAGCCTGGTCCCGCCCCATCCAGGCCAGGCAGCGCCGCCTTCATTACTTTATTCAGTCCTGTGTCACCCCCAGTACCTCAGTAGTGGCGGACCTAAGGGGCAGGTGCATGGGACGTGTACGCCTGGGCGGTCTCAAACCACGTCTTCTCTACAGCTTTCTGGCCCACCTCGAACATTGTCATTAAGTGTTTCCAGCCAGTTTTGGCTGTGATTGTGAGGTACTCCTTGTTCTCTGGGTACAGCAGAGCCGTGTGGGCAGCGATGACGAGGGACTGTGCAAACCTCCCACTGACCAGGAGAAAGAGGGCACCTCTCTCCTCGGCAGTGAGTGGCAGGATGCTCTCAAACCCTGCGAGAACGTGTCCCCCAACACTCAGCGGGTCTGGGCTCTCAATCATCATGTACATGATGACTATTGCAACCTCAAACACATAATACCCGTAACTCATGTCACTAAAGTCCAGGATGCCAGACACTTTGTACTGCGGATTCTCCAGGGAAGCAGAACTGGAGTCTACCAGAATGTTGTGGTCATTAAGGTCTCCATGATTGATACCTAAACACAGAAGAAACAGAAACAGTATTTAATAATTATTAAACAGCTGAAACAGCTTTGGGAAGATGCATGTCAAACTAACACTCGGCTACAAAACCACACTAGTCCCCTGCAGCATCGAGTGCTGTTTTTCACAGTCTTACTGCTTCCTGTGAACCTGCACTGCACTGCCCCATGACCTACAGCAGGGGAGGAGAGGGAGCAGTACGAGATCCAGGCTGCTGGGACTGCGATACACTGCGTGTTTGCAAACACACAACAGTAGTTTCCAACTACAGAACTGTCACACTAACATCAAGATCAATGTAAACTGAATTCCAAAAATTGAATTAAGTATTTATTTGGGCCTTTATGAAAGTAGTACTGTACTCCGTATATATTTAGTAAGCTGATATGACAGCATGAAATAATAAACTTAACTGGGAGCAAACTCATTCAAAAGATAAAGAACTGACCCTGATGGGACAGAACATTCCTCTGGGCTTACTCTGTGCTGTGCACATTCAGCACAGTATTTGTCCATGTCTAGGCTAGGGAAAAGAGATTTACTTTTTTTGCTGTTTTTGTTTTCCTTCTCTACAGAGCCAAACTCTTGTAACAAATTTCTGTGTCTCAGTTTAAAAAAATGACAATGAAAATAAAATACTCACAGGCTCGGAAACTGCTTAGCTTGGGTATTACTTTGCCTTTAAACTGCTCAATAACTTGCTCCACCACTGCACGGTATTTGTTCTGGCCCAAGGCATAGATGTACTGATCTAGAAGTGGAACATTTGCCAGGTTCCAAATGAACTGACCTCGATGCAGACTTTTTACTGATGGATGCTGGAATTTCTTTGGAAAAAGCACACAGTAATATAGGCATAAGAAAAATTGCTGACTTTATGATTAAAGGGCTTGATTCAAAACTCCTATTAATTTTAACAGGTTTCTAGTAAGACTCACTGAAAAGCACCATGAGCTGGACTGTTTTATATCAAGTAAAAGAATAACCTGAAGAATGACTAAGGCAAGTGTCTTAATGTTTACATATAGCCTGAATGTTTTTCCCCATGTTTTAGGCACAAAGATTACCTGAAGTCATTTGTCACTGTGATAATGTAAAATTGCTGTTGACTGTCCATAGGGTGACGTTACATGGAAACTTGGAGCTTCTGCCAAGGCCAGAGTCCCACTGCCTGCAGAGCTCAGCCTGCACAGCTGGTGCTGCAAAAAGCTGTGGGGGCAGCAGGGACACAGAACCTGCCAGTGTGCTGGGAGCAGGCACACTCTGTGCTTTTAGAGGTGGCACCTTTGGGGGACAAGCCTTGGGAACAGCTGGTGTGTGAAAAATCCTGAGCACACTCATTTATGGAGACACTGACCAGGGCTTTATGCTCATGAAAATTTGCCTTTGTACATCCAAGCCCCACTACTTTAAACATACAAGGTCCCTAACCCCTCTCTCACTAGCAAATGGAAGGGATGGTCTGGAAAGTGACATTCAGAGAGGAAAAGCATCTCTCCCACTGCATACCTCATGCTTATCTTGGCCTCCTCAAATGCTTATTAAGGTGACCTCTGGGTCAGTGCATAGGGCAAATTAAAAAAAAAAAAAACAACCCAACCTTCCCACAAGAGTAGCTGGCTTCCTTTTTAAGAAAAAAAACCCAACAAAAACTATGCTTGTAAGTAAGACTCTTGAAGATCACTAAATGATAGTCAAAAGTGGACAGCGTATGAACAAGTAAAGAACAAACCTAAACCACCTTGGTGGATGATAACCCATATGTTAAGGGAATAAAAAGCGTTTTCCATAGAATTGCTTCTCATTAACTACTTCCCCCTTAGCAGGATCATATCAGGCATATTTTGAGACTAGTTTATTTTAATTACATTATAAGAGTGTGACCAGTGTGTCAAAGACAACAGTAAGTTATCTTCCACAATTGAAAAATGCTCTTGGAATTTAAGAATGTGCTTAGTAAAACTGGCAATTCACATTTCATAACTTTCTGAAGCTGGTAGCCAGAACATGAGAAGGAGAGGTTAATGAAAGGTTAATAAATAATGTGAGGTCTTTCATGCATCAAACTTACTTACTGGCTGATTGATCAGCTTTATTATCCTGTGTAACTACAGAATAAAGACAGAACTTAATTTGCATTAAGGCTATCTCAGGGGATGTGGTGCAAATGAGAAGTGTCCCAGATCTCTGTTTGTTGGCACAGCTTGTTGGTGTAGGGAGGGTACCAATGTGAAATGGTCACAGTGCTAATGACGAGAAAGTCAGCAAGTCAAAAGGAATTCAAAACAGTAGATCAGCCAGCTGTGCACTACACAAAAATCCTTTAAAATGACCTTGGCATTCTTCTAATTTGAGCATCCTAGGGTTCATTCTCCTTTATCTGCCAGGTTTGAAACACTAACAGGTGAGCTTTGCATAAGTAAAAAGATCTCCTTATCTCCCTATTCGTGATTAAAAAAATGCATAGCAGAAGGATCACCAGCACCATGTCACTTGTCATGTACTTGTGGAAAGGCTCTTATAGCAGCCAGCTTGGAGGCTGGCACCTGAGCCCTGAGTCAAACTGACATCTGCACTCACCAACTTGCATTTTGCAGGTCAAAAGCAGGCAGGAAGCACGTTAGCAAATGCTAAAGAGAGAAGTCTGAGGCCGAAGCATGAGAACTCACCTCTGAGAGCACTTTATCCATGCTGGCAGCGAGTCTCCCAATCTCATACAGAATCTGAGCATTGGTACTGATTTTTGCTACTGGTGTACCTGGCAGGTAAGTCAGCAGTCTGACCATGTACTTCTTGCTCCCAGGTGTAGTACCTGACAAGGAGAGATGCAGTCAGTCACTCTGCTATGTGCTACTGAGTATTAGTTAATGCAAGAGGCAAAAAAGGTGCATCGCAGTGTAGTTGTCAGATGTACCTCATAAAAAAGATTTAATACAAAGATTTGATTTACCAAATGTTGCATAATGTACAAACCTTAACACACTTAGAAAAATGGAAATGCTGGATTTTTAAGCCTTGTGCTTGGACCCAACTCAGCACCAAGCAAGTGCTCGCACACACCCACACAAAGTTTTGCAGCAGAACAGGTCTCAGGAATCCCAAATGTTGTATGGAAGTTGCAGTGATAGTAAAAGCTAAATGCCAACAAAATTTTTCTTCCAAACACTGTTAAAGCAATTTATTCTGGCTTCTGAGATGGGCTAGAACTGTATTTTACACCACCCTGAAGGCAAATAATTTCAAGCACCACATAGTCAATTAGGCGTTTTTAACTCCATCTGTGCATGTTCACAGGCCAAGTAAACATTTTCTCCAATTCCTTCAGCTGAAGTGTTTTCCTAAGTGTTTTCCTAGTTAATTATTACTCTTTCTGAGTTGCTTTACTGCTGGTATTTTAAGTTTGGACTCTCATGGATGGAATACAGACCACCTGATGCACATCCCCACTATTCAAACACAAGCCTAGAGTTTCTCTGTGGTGTACACATGGTGTGTCATAGAGCAAGCTACTGCCGAGCCAAGGGTGAGAGTGGGGCAGTAAAGGTGCCCACAGTGGCTCACCTCCTGACTCCAGAGACATTATGTTGCCATCTTTTGTCAGATGAGGAGTAGCTGAAGGGAAGCCTTCAGCACTGAGAAACATCATGGCCTGGGTCTGCACTTCAATGAGGTCAGGCTCCTGGCTGTCTTCTGAGTTGGTGATTTTGAGGACATACTCATCAGCACCTTCAGCTGAGACACGCACATGGAAGTTCTGATCATCATAGCTGGGGAGTGACCTGATCCAGGACACCTTCAATCCAAATACCCTGTCAACCAACTCAGCAGCCTCTCTCTCACCAAGTGCAGGTTTGGTCAAGGTCTGGGCTTGACAGTCATTTCCAGAAGACATTGTGTCTCTAGGAGAAAAAGAAAGGATGGATGATCTGACCTGTATTCTGACACCAGAAGCAGTAATTACTGCAACAAAATGCATTCAGCCACTGGAGAAGTTGCCTACATTTATTAAACAAGCCAAGAAAACCAACACCCCCGCCAGCTTGGATTTCTTACATCATAGCTCATCAAATACTTCGGCTGCAGCCCCTCCAAAGAAAGACTGCTAGAGAGATGCGCTCAATCTGTTCCGAATAGCAGGCACCAAGAGTTTATTAACCAAGCTTTTATTAGTTCATTTCTAGCAGCAGCCTAACCTGGTATTGCTGACAGGCAGGAATGACTCCCTCAGGAACAGAAGTTGCTGAATCCCTGATCAGGAGGTCTTCAGTTTGTGCCTGCAAAAGGCAAGAAGTATTTTAGTAAATCATACCGTTAAAGCAGATTAAATCTTTCCGCTTGGTCGCGGCCTTCCAAATTCCCGTGCTAAGAAAAGCAGCACAAACCTGCAGACGCTCGCTTGTCTCTCGCCTGCCCAGCTGCAGGAATCTCGAGCCTCCCCAGGCGACCGCAACCCTTGGACGCGGGTGCGGCGTCAACCTTTGCCCAGCCGGGGAGGCCGAGGAGCTGCGGAAGCGGCCACCAGCGGGGCCCGGCCCATCCAACCCCCGCCCGCCCGGTCCGCGGCCGGAGCGCCCCGTGCTCAGCGGAGCGCGGCCCGCCGGGCTCTGCCCGGCCCCGGGCAGCCACGGCCGAGCCGCTCCAGGCCGTGCGCGTTGTTTTCCGGCAGCACGGGACGGGAGGAAAGCTGCCACTTCCTGTCTCAAAGGCAGAACACCAAAACCCCTGCGCCCTCAGCGGGCAGGAGGGAAGACATCCGTTTTATTCTTCTGTTTAAACCCTTTTATCACCACACCGCATCAAAATCTCTGCCAAATGCTTAGACTGAAGACCACATATAAATACGTATAACGAACCTGAGGCATCTTGCTCAGGATGTCCTTTAGGCTGTCTCAGAGAAAATTTTTAATTGCGACAATGGGTCCAGCCCTAAATTTTACCCTTAATGAAAATAATGACAAACCTCAAGGTTAATATAGACATATCTTCTGAAACTCCTAATGAAAGAAAAGCAATCTACCATAGTTGATGTACTGCTATGACAGAATTAGGAACCCGAAGAAAGAGGAATTTAGGAAAGGCATGCTGAAAAACTCCCCAAAATCCAACAACNTCAGGTAAATCAGTTAAAAATCCTCTATCACAAAATTTCAGTATTGTTTATAATACTAAGGACACAAAATCGAAAATATTATCTTACTCAAATGTTTATTTTAATCAAATAGGGAATTTAAAAAAGGAAAACTATTTCCACAAGAAAATTTTTTTTCCTTTCCAATTTCAGAACAGATGTTAATAAAAGTAATTGAACAACTCTTCTCACTAGAAATCACAAAACTAAGGCTTTTTCAAAAAGAAAAGGGCTCTGTAAAATATTTAGGGTTCCCTCTCCTCATTTCCGAGGCCCTAAGCTTTAGCTCATTGGGAATAAAATCGATACAGTGGGAAAGGTTTCTTGCTGTGGTTTAGCATGTGTGGTTACAGAAATGTGTTCCTGCTCTCTGCAAACAAGATGACTACACACTTTGCACATCTGTACTCCTCACTCTTGCTTCAGTTGGCAGACTGGAGTGCCAAAACAGAATACCTGTAAACGTCTGTGTTTCTCCTGCCTGCCTGGTACTCTGCGGGAAGCTCACTGTGGTTGTGATGCAAGGCAGAGTTTGAAGATTGTACTTTGGCCTGTCTTATTATCTGTAGAAAGAAAGACTTGAATAATTTAGCATCCATGAGTTGAGCTCCAGTCAAAGTAGCTTAGTGCTGGATATCCCAAATCACTTCGGAGATCTTGTCAGAGTTGTAACCTTGGCCAACAGCTTGCTTTAATACAGGATTTCATCTAGATTCTAAATTAGACATTTTTCAGAAGGGAAAGATAAACTTATTATAAAAGCATTTGATATAACATCCAGAGCAGTGTCTGGAGCACAGCTAGCCCAAAGAACATCCTTCTATACCACCTACGCGTGCTTTGTGCTTCGTGAGCCCGAACTCACTCCTAACAAGTAAATGGAACATGCATCATTATATAATATATAATATTATCCCTTTTCTTTATTCACCCCGCCCCTTCACACACTGTACCATTTCAAGTGTGTTCCATACTATCTATTCAAAATAGACAGTAACATTCAAGAGCCGTGATACAAGTTTCTTTATTAAAAATAATTTACAGCATTGGTAGCATTGTATGCACAATTTTTATCAAGTGAACTTAACATATATCTATACAATACTTACTGAACTTAAAACTTACACTGTTCTGTTGGCTTTAAACAGCAGACAATGATTTGCAGTTGCTTAAATTGGATTAATATACATAGCTTCTTGTCCTTACACTTAGGTGTAAAATGTATAAACATCAACACTATCCCAAAGCTTTGCAGTTTGGGATGGGGAGGAAGAGGGAAGCAAGAAGAGAAAACATTTACAAAAATTTCAACAAGATTCTCCCCCCAAATGCAAATGGAGAGAGGTCTAGGTTAAATACATCTAACACACTGAGTCACTTCTCAGCCAGGTACATGTCTTCCTATGCTTCAGGATACTAAGGAGAGGTCTAATTGAATGTTTGGTGTGTGAGCACAGCAATCCTGACTGTCCTGTGGCTCCTGCCACTCCTGCCCACCTAAGCCCCTCAGGGTCCCTGCAGCGTCCAAAGTTAAATGTCTCCATTGGCTGCTGGGCTCTTCAGCTGCACCTGGCACAAGGGAGAGGGAACAGGGCTGTGGCCATGGCTCTGGAGCCAGGTGATCCCTGTGTGGTGGTTCCCCACCACTGAGCAGATGCTCCATGGGCAGTGCTGTCCCACCCAGCACACCCACCCCACAGGGGACGGGTCCCAGGACAGGAATCAGCCTGCACACCTTGGAGCTGCTGCTGACTTGGGCTTATTTAGAGCTGGACTGGCTGCAGCAACAACAGGAGCCTCCAGCTGAGCAGCCCCTGTGCCCAAGCACAGCTCAGAACCCCTCTCTCATGAGCTACAAGACACAGCAGTGCAGCAGAATTAAAGCACCTGCTAAGGTAACCAAGTCCCCTGTGTTTCTAAAAAGAGGTGACTTGCTTTACTGGTGACAACTTGCAGTTAAGTCACATGCCTTGAAATTGCACCTCACCTTATCAGTCTGCCTTGACACGGCTTGGATCCCTTCTCCTAAAGCATGGAGAGAGGGCAAGGGGGCTGTTTCCTTCAAGCATTAGTAGTTACACAAGTTGTAAATAGACACGGAGTTGCAGTTGTATCATCTGCATGAGGCATCATTATGTACCAGCACCAGCACATTATGTTCCCATTTTCTCCCCAGTAACATTTTCTTGAACTAAATCAAGAATATACCTTCGAGCTGGGATAAAACAGTATTAGACACTGTTGTACAAGAAGTAGGATCTGCCCAGTCACTCTGGATAGAATTAATGGAAGTGTACCACAGAACAGGAACTCGTTCAACATTCAGTTGAATATAATATTCAAAACTGCATTGACTTATGCCCCTTAGAAGTGGTAGGAGTCACCAGAATGGTTTTCATCTCACCTAAAAGAAAATCACATCGAACTAGTGAAATATAAAAACAGATTATACAGAACTTCAAACTTTAGTGAACTTTGTCTAACAAAACAGAAAAATATGTATGAAATTTATGTCAATCAAATTAGTTTGGCCTTTGAACTGTCAAAAAATTAATACATTGTATTGATATAATTATGGAAGAGGTTTGGGGTATTTTTGGTTTTGCGGCTTTTTTTAAAGGAATATCAAACATACTAAAGATTTGAACAGTGCATCTGTTAGTTCACAAGTCAACCATGTCAGTGTCTGGTTATAAATTAAAAGCACATGTAAATAAAGTTAATATAGTCCTCTTGAATGTTTTGATATTTAAGACACTTATGAACAACAGAAAACCTTAAAGCGACATCTTGACAATTTACAGGCAAGTATTGCAGTTTTGTTCTCCAGCAGAAATTAATCTCAACACAAACGTAAGTGCAGTTATGAAGTTTTTCAAGACACAGGAGCACAGGAAGAGCCTGCTGGAGCTGCAGACTCGCTGGCACAGCTCAGACACCACCAAAGCTCTGTGAAGTGGGAACACAAGCCATGCTGCAGCAACTCTGCATCTCCTGCCAACGTGAACTACGGGACAGAGGCTTTACCCTCAGTCTGCTGACGGTTCCAGCCACAGCTCCTGCAGTGCCATGAGACAGGTTTGTTCAGTGCTCCGGGCTCCTCCTCAGGACACTCTGCAAGAGCTGCCAAAGGCAGTGTGGCCACCTGGCTCTTGAACATCTGACAAGTGTCATGTATTACATATAGGTTGTATTTAAAGCAGAGGAATTTAAACAGCCCTAGCAAATGTTTTAAAAAGTTTTTAAAGGTTAAAACATTATGAGGAGGTATTTTGATGATACCGCAGAGAGCACAATAAAAACAGATATCACAAATGACAAAGTGTGTCCCTTGAAGCAGATGTGACAAACTTCAACTGAAGGGCACAAAGAAACATGGCTTAACCTGTATGACTGAAACAACTGGGAGATTTGTTTTGAAACGCAGAAATGTTTCCAATATTCCTAAGCACACAGTATTTCACGTATTTCATAGCTTCAGCAGTATAAATGTGGATCCAGATGAAATATAATCCCATAAAGGTAAGGAAGTCATCATCTGTGATACAGGATATACCGCGGGCCTCATGTGGACTGCTTTTTGTTCAGCCCATAACTTAAAGAAATTGAAAACTCAATATCTTTTTTAAGCTCTGGATGAGAAAAAAAAAAAAAAATCTGTTTGGCCTTTAAGATTCCATGCCATCTGCTACTCTTATACCAACAAACAGCAGTACACAGATTTACAGGTGCAAAAACCGAGTTGAAACAACTGCAGAAAATCTTCTTACATAATAATCTTCAGCACAATCAGTTTCAATTTCGCATAGTTTATTTACAAAATGGTCTGATAAAACATTCCTTCCATACTTACAGCTCTCTTGTCACAATACACATGTTGATTTTAGCAATGTTTAATAGCACCATTAGAATATTATTTAAAATCAGAAAGGATCTCGTTGCAGTTACAATGATTCACAATCTTTTACATCCATGGACGAAGTAACTTTGAGCACACTAGGACTGTTTGCAGTTCCACAGTACAGATTCCTGGGTTCACACAAGGCATTTGCTGAGTTACCAGTTATGCAGGGTACCCAGAGAGTCAGTAGCTACTATAAGAATCTTCGAGCCACAAAGTTTAGACTTCCACCATTCTTGTATAAAGTTATCTCCATACTGTTTTCAAACAAGGCAATCACGCTGAATACTTTTCCAGTGCTTGTCTTCAAAAGAAATGCAAAAAAGAGAAACCAGTTAAAATTTGCTTTCACTTCTCCTCGCTTATTTCTCAGTCAACATTCTAACCCCAAATTTTGTTGACCACAAGCAAATTCAAGCCTGTGATGTGCCTGTCCAGCCCCAAGGCTGCTGGGGCCAGATGGAAGGAAGGCTGCAGTGCAATTTAGATGCAGCTGGGAGCGTGCCAGGGGCCTGCTGGTAACCAAACAATATCACACCCCTAAGGTGGCACAAAGTGTGTTATGGGCTTGGTGACAGAGCACAAAGAGCTGAAGGCTCTCTCAAATCATCACACCTATGAGAGACAAACTCAATTCTACCCTAAGACTGAGCCCATGAGGGGCAAAATACCACCCACAATGATCAAGAATATCAGGCTGCATACGAAGTTGTGTACGAAGAACATGTGTATATGTACTTTGGGAAACTCCAACAGCCACGACAAACTTCAGGCAGGACTATAAGCTTACCTTCCAAGAGAATTAAGTTTTGTCTTTTCTTGCTTTGCTTCCTATCATCAGAGTTAAGTTTTTTTTTTTTTCTCTGCATCGGAACATTCAACAGAGGAATTAAAAATATTGCAGATACCTTAATATCCAAAGTCATTCTGGGTGACAGGTCTGGAGGGAACAATATAGAAAATTGCTCCCTGCCAGTGAGTCCCAAAGTACTTGGATTTTCCCCAGGACGAAACTGAAGTGGAGCAATGCCAATTCCAATCAGCTGACTCCTATGAACCTTCTCATAGCTCTCAGCCAGGACAGCTTTAACACCCTGCAAAAATACAAGCAGAGTGAAACACAGAAGTAATCTTTAAACACCAATTATGTCCAACATCTTGCAATTCAAACTCGAGCAGAGAGAGTGCTTTGCAGAGTCCTTTAAGTACCCTGGTAATATCTTTTAGCTCCCCAGCTAGATGGAAGAAAACAAGCCAGAGCAGGCCCATGCAGTGTGAAATGGAGTTTGTTACAGACAGTGACCATGCTGGACTTAACAGGACATGAATCAAAGGCTGACTCAGAATATATTCTCAATAGTAGTTGACATTAGTCTCCAACAGTGAGACACTGAGCACCCCACGGTGATCCAACAGAGGTCAGCATGGACAAATGCCTGATTTGACTCAAAGTCTGGTATCCAAGGCAGTAAATTACATAATGCAGAAATTCAGATCTATCCTGACTAGTGATTCTCTCCCATGAAGATTCTAACAAAGAAATTACAGAATGTGTTTTTAGGTATTTCCAGAAAAAACAAAACCACCCCCAAACCCCAACAAACCAGCAGTACCAGTAAAAAAGGCCCTTTTGCAGCCCAGTCTCTTGAGCTGCCCAGTCCATACTTCTTTCCTGCTAGAATAATTACAGGAATGCCTTCCTTCTGGTACAGCTCCGCTGCTTCAAACACATCTAGCTGTGGAATGACAAAGTGACACACTTTCAGTGAGTTCTAAACCTGCACTCCCCATTCCAGAGTAGCTGTGCAAACAAAGATATACCTACCGTTTGTCCTGATGGAAAGTGAACTGTTTTAGGAGCTGGTTTTCCTATGAACTTATTCAGAAGCTTGATATTTGCAAAGGTACCTCTTGTCATCACAGCATCATTACCTCTTCGAGCCCCGTAGGAGTTGAATTCACGAGGTGTGAGTCTGGAATAAAAGGCAAATTGAAAGAAATCAGTTAAAAATTATCTGATTTAAAAGGAAATGATGATTTTTTTTTTAATAATTATTGCAACGTATCTAAGTCTTCAGTGGAAGATGTAAAGAACTAGACCTCCAACAAATGTAATTATTATAAGTCATGAGCAACATGTAAACCACTGTTACCTTATTCATGAGAAGAGCTGCAATTTTAAATTAATTTTCTTCAATTTTGTTATGAAGTGGTGCAAGCAGTGTGGTACTTACAAAAGAATTATGGGGAGACTGCACCAGGAAACAACCCACCTTACTAATCCTCTTACCATTACCAGCATTATTAACATTGATTAATTATTTTGTTTTTCCACATGTAGTCTCCCCTTTCTGCAGACAGGCATTCCTAGAGGAAGGTGCCAGTGCTGATGAATGACTCAGCACGTGCAGCAGCCCTGTGGCCCAGCAGTGCTCACCCTTTGCTGGTCAGGTACTTGGCAGCAGCACTGCTCCTGGCAATGCTCCCGGCAGGGGAGATGTGGTCCGTGGTGACAGAGTCCCCCAGGAACAGCAACACGTGGGCATTTTCAACTGCTTGTGGTGGAGCTGCTTCTTTGGCCTGACAGGGCAGGGCAGGAGGGACAGCAACAGAAGGGAACAGAAGGAACATTAAACATTTTCTTCCAGGAACTAGAGATGTAAAACATATCTGAAGTATAGGAAAGCCCCTGGATGGACAGGCCCCACCCATTCCAGAGATACAAACTGTATTTAAAAGACTGAGAAATATTAGTGATAATAAATTTGTTAGTTCAACACTGAAGCTTTGCTGTGATAGCTATTCCTTTACTTCAGTGCAATGCATATAGTCTGGTGGACAGATCCACTGTACTTACAAGTTTATCAAAAAAGGAGGGACATCTAATATAAGTAGATTTTAAATCCCAGGGAAATAAAGTTGACTCTGGTGCTTCCAGTAAATTCCATCGTTTGTTTCCTTTCTACAAAAAAGAAAATTAATCAAAAACAACAGACGTTAGCTTATTGTATTTTTACACTCAAAGACATACTGGTGATTTTATTAATTATTATTATTTAGTAAATAATTTTCTATTACATATTACAAGTTACATCACTTAGGAATCGCTTTTAAATACAAGCACCCATCTCAGTTAAGGCCTCCATTACCACAACAGAAATAAATGGCAAACCAATCACATCCAACTAAAAGGTATTATAAAGCTACAATGAAATGCAACCTTTAAATCATGCAGAACAGACCACTCTTACCTCCATCTTTTCCTTCAATTCCTTAAACATGGATGATATCACACACTCTTCCTCCACTGTGTGAAGCTCTTGTCGGGTAGGCCAAATGTCTCGTAAGTAAATACTTTTGCCATCAGAGCCAGTGCCTGAGTAAGATTTTAAACATAACAGTAGTTTGGAAGAATAAAATGTTAGACTTGAGATTTATATTAGAATATAGATGTGTAAATATTCATGCCTCTAGAAATGGCACCAGATAGGCAAAGAATTTCATCAGTTAAGCGAATGGTTTGCTTTAGCCACGAGCAAACCAAATACGGCTGTGCTTTCTCTTCAAATCTACTGGCTCTGGCTGCAGAAATCATGTGCAGGAATCTGTGCCCACGTGCCCCAGCTGCAGGAACAGGAACTGTAGGAAAAGACTCACCCAGAGGCTCCGTGTCAAAGTCTATGTGCACGGTGCCCGCGATGGCGTAGGCCACAACCAGTGGGGGGGACGCCAGGTAGTTGGCACGGACACAGTCACACAGGCAGCCCTCAAAGGTCTTTGTGCCAGAGAGCACCCCACAGGCAACGATATCACCCTGAAAGGCAGACACACACAGACCACTCCAGCACTCTGGGCCACTTCAACAGCTTATGCTATTTCTGTTGACTAAGTCAGATGTGCTTTTAGCATTCCACTTCAAATATTTAATCTAAATATTTACTACAACTGAAAGGCATTTTGCTCTCTCTCACTACCTTTCTCATTTTCCCTTCTGACCCTCTGATGTGCTCTCCTGTCACTTCAGCCAACTCCTGCCATTTATTTCTTTAATTCTTCTTCTGCTTTGGAAGAGAAAAAAGCTGTAGCTGTTTAGACACTGCTGGTTAAAATTATTCAAGCCTATAGGTCTTTAAAACCTTCCTCTTCACTTATGATACAAAACCTACCGATTGCATCCTCTGTGAGATTAGATCATATATATTTATCTTGTAATTTATAACTGGATTCTAAAAATACTACTTATTACACTTATTTTACATAGGAATGAATTGCCACTGTCTCCCTCTAACAAACAAATACACCAACAACATCATGCTAAGTCCAAACCAAAAATGAAGTGTATTTTGCACGGATAACTGTATTTCTTGATTGCTTAAGTGGGCGGGAAATACATTTCTGCGTTCAGCAAGGCAGCCAGAGCTTTACCTGTTTGATTGCATTCCTGATGGCTTCTGGCAAAGGGGCCGTGTTCCCAACACAGGTGGAACACCCATAACCAACAACCTCAAACCTGCATGGGAAAAACCAATCAAATCACACATGGTCACTTTGTTAACAGAACTGCTTTCTCTTTTAGTAACAATCCTCAAGATTTTTTTTTCCCTTGACAGTTAAGGCTTTTTAGAAAATGAATGGCAGACACTACATGTCACTGATGCAAACCACAGCTGGGCACCATTACAGAATATTGAACGTATTGTGTTACTGCTACAGAGCAACCAAAAACATACTAAATTACCCCTGACAGCAGCAATGATAAGAAAGGACTAATACAGACTGTCCTGAAAAATTTGCAAAATACCCCATCAAGTACATCCTGTCCTGCAAGTCACTTAAATTGAAGTAATTTGTGACTGGAAAAACAGCTCTGATGTATTACAGCTACACATCATATATTTTGAAGTGGGAATACAATGAAGCAGAATAATTTTAAGTCAGCAAGCAAGTAAAATGGTAAGTTAGCAATTAGCCAACCTCAAAGGAACAGCAATCGTATTTATCAGCCTGTACAAGCCACCTATGTACTACCTGGAGCCAGGCCTTACCCAAGCTTGCTGAGGTATGGCAACACTCCACTGGAACTGAGGTAATGTGTAACCATGCCACTGCCAGGTGATAAACTTGTTCTGATGTAGGGCTTCACCACCAGGCCAGCCTCAACAGCTTTTTTGGCCAGGAGTCCTACCAAACAAAAAGGGAAAAAGGACACAGATTGTGATTTGTATATCCCTTCATAGGACTGTATGCTTCTACCTTAGTTAAATCAAGCATAAAAAACCCCAGAGGATTAGACAACTTTCGGTTTATTAAACTATTCAAGCAATCACTGGCCTGAATAAAGTTTCTTAATGCATAATACCACCCTGCATGGTTTTATTCCCATTCCTGAAGGTAGACACCCATTTTACTTTCTCTAAGACAAATATCTTTGCCATGTTCTAGCTCACAGTGCCAATCCCCAGAGACAGGCTACACAGCTCTAAGGGGAAGCTCATCTTGGCCACAGAGGATCTTAAAAAGAGGAGAGCAATGTCTGACAGATGAGCTGTTCCAGCAAAACCATCTGCAGCTTGTGAAGGGGCAGCAGATACCCCATAAGCAGTGACAGAACAACTGCTCAGCAGCACAGAGTTACTGTCCTGGCTGTGGCATCACAGCTCATCATCCAGGACAGGCTGGAAGCTAAAGCTCACCTCCTGCATCAGCTGTGCCACAGTGTGCATCCACCTGACAGGAGCCCTGGAACTGCTCACCTGCTGTCATACTACCAAGTGTACAGATTTTGTAATTACTCTCCTTAATGCTGCTTTATGGGACAAACTTAGACTGTATTACAGAAAAGCAACTTTCCCTATATATTTCCCTGCAGAACCTACAAGCTAAGGCTAGAAGTCTGCAGTTTCAAACCTGTGAGGAGCACCTACAAAAGTGAAGGTGAGGGCTGTGAAGCATGGGAGCACCAGTAAGATGCTGAGCTGTCTGGTACCAACATACCTGCAGCAAGCATGACAGATGGATTGCAATTGTTTGTACAGCTGATGACTGCAGCAATGACAACGCAGCCGTGGGACAGCTTGTATTCATTTCCTTCATACTGAACAGGCACAACATCATTCTGCTTCTCAGCTGCAATCTGAAACCCTTTAACACCAGACTGGATGACAAAAATACAAGTTAGCAATTGTTACAGTACAGAAAGGATGACATTACAGCAAGATCGAGTGAACACTGGTTTTGAAATACTCAGCTGTGCCACTAGGAACCCTTACATGATTTTAAAAGCAGCCCTCAGTTCATGTCTCTGTCTGTACACTGGTCTCAGCCTCCTTCCTTCACAAATGCTTTCACTTTGCCACAGCTGTGAACCAGCGTCAGTCTGTGTGTGACTGTCCCACAACTCACTTCCTTCCATACATGGAACAACAGCCCCCTAAGAATACATGTCTAATCTACACAACACTTCTTCCTGAATTGGAAGCATGTCCAAGATTTTAATTGCAGGAGGGTGGTAACTAAACCAGAGAAGGGCAATTAGCATTTTCTACTCTCACCTGAGTGCTCTTCAGCACTCAAACATCCTCCAGAGCTCCCTTTCAACCTCACCCTTTGCCTTCCACCAGCAGCTATGATCTCCCTCCAGCACAATTGAACCACAATACCACAGGCCTCATTACAAGCTGTTTCTAACACTGCTGCCAGTCTTGAACTTTAATGAGAAATGAAATGAAGATACATTCCTATATTATTAGCTGCACTCTTCAGATACCCATGGATATCCCTAACCAAAACCAGCACCTTCAGAGTAAAAACATTCACTCTGTGAAGAAGAATTAGGCTACACTACACTCAGCTACAAATCTTGGCAGTCTTTCTGCATCTCCTTTAAGGTATGATGAGCTTTCCTACGGCAAATTCTGTTTTGGAAATTAAATAATACACAACTGTTTAAAAAAACCCTGAAAAAGTGAAAAAGTTTGCTAAGCTCACACTATGGACTACCTAAAGTTCCTTCTCCCTAGCAATCTAAACTGTGAATTTAAGGACTTTGGGAAGCTGATGTTCCTGCCAAACACACCTGTGATTTACTCTTGAGATCCCTGTCAAGCAAGAACAGAACACCCTGGACAAGCAGTTGTGTAGCAATAAGGAGGGCTCAGCAGGCATGCAAGGAATAGGTAACATAACATTTATTCATGTAAATGGTAGGAAATACCTTTTGAAGCAAGCAGCAGCAATACAAACCTTTTCATTTAAGCAGGCTTGGAAGTCACTTTTCATGTTATTAACAGCCACTCTGTCTTGGGATCTCTTGGGGCCACTGACATATGGAATTATAGAACTTAGACTAACTTGCACTACCTAAGAAACCAAGAAAAAGAAAGTGCAGGCATTACCAACCCCAGCCCAGCAGTGCATGGAATATATTCCTGAGACACCCAGGAACTCTTGTTCTAAATTTGAACGTTCTCAGATGTTTACAACTCTGGGATTACATTTTCAACACCACTCACTATGAGAGTCTATTCCTCTTTTCCAAACGTTTCAACATTCCCCCTAACTTTTCTACCATTCACAGTCCTTGGGATGACTGGAATTCAGTATCTGTATTGACACAATGTTACTGTGCTTCCTTTCCTATCCCCACCCCCTCTATGATTTATAAAACTCTGCCTTCTCAAAACTGTGAGTTAATAAAAACAACTTTGCTGAAAGCAAAGAAAATTACAGTGGGAGATGAGACTGTGAAATCATCAGTGGTTATTTATGAGAATCAAACAATTCCTTTCAAGCATACCTGGGAATACTCAGGCTCTCTGGAAGAACTTTCATCACTTCTAAATAACTTCACAGCTTTAAGATATGCTTCTGTGACTTCAAGCTTGGCCTTATCAAAACCTAAGGAAGGTAATTTCAAACATGAGAAAAGTCACATTAAATACATAAATAAAAAAAAAATCACACAACTTTCAGACACTCAGATTGTTTTAAGTGTAACATTCAAAGTACTTTTTTTTCCAAGTACACCACTTCCATATCCCAACATCTATTCAGGAATGACACACAAATGAAGACATTTGTAAATGATTACGTATTTTTATAAATTAGCTTGTCTTCTTATATCAAGGAACAAAATAAGCTATTCCAGCACTGGCAGTGGTAACTCTAACTCAACTGACAGTTGTGTCCCTGAAGTCCATAAGGCTTTTCTGTGCTGGGCTTCCTTGTTTCATGCAGACCCTGTGCTTAGCTGACAATAAGCAGTTCTGCTGGCTACTCTTCCAAACCCGTTCATCTGCTCTGCACTGATCAGACAACAATGTTTGCTACTGAAAGCATTTAACTCTTATTTGAAAGTGACAGATTTCAGTCTCAAAAAGTCTCACTCATTAATGAGCTTTTTTTGGCACCTGTCACCCTGTGGTTTTCTGTTTGCAGTAGCTTGATAAGGAATTGACATTCTCCTTGCTCAGCTTGAGATGCCAGTGAAATCATGCACTGCAAAGGGAAACAAAGCACTGGGAAAAATCAGAGACGTGTTCAGATTTGTTCTGTAGTTTCATTTGCTTCTAGCAGTAATTTTAACTTTTGATTTTGTAGGGAATCTCCAGGTGGTTATGGGAGTCATTTCAAATCAAGAAGACTTACATACCATACATATTTCAAAATGAGTGAAAATTTCCTTAATATTTTTATAGGCTTACATATGCTTCCAAAAATCAGGAGTCCGGATGTTGAAAAGCAGTATCATGTTCGTAAATCAGGAATTAGACAAATGGACCAGACTGGACACAAACCTCAAGCACAAGTCTAACTACATGTTAAATCCACATCAGAATTCTGCAGAAAAGCACCACGTAAGAATTAAGGAGTTTTATGCAAAAACTCAATAGTTCTTACATTGGGTTTTTCTGAAGAGCAAAAAACATACATGACCACAACTGAAAAACACAATTACAATGAATGCTTGCTTTAGTTTAATATTTACCTGTATGCTTTAAGTGCTTCAATGTCACATTATCAACAGGGAAAAAACTCAGAATAGCACCATATTCAGGACACATATTTGCTATTGTGGTTCGGTCTGCTATGGACAGTTGGGAAACACCACTCCCAAAAAACTCAACAAATTTTCCAGCGACATCAGCTTGTCTAAGATGCTGTTGGAAAGATCACACAATACCTGGTATATGAAGAGGTACAGTGCAAGCTGTGTTTGTCACAATTCAAAAGGCACGAGCATTTAAAACAGAAAGTTGAAACCTTAAGGTCTACGTTTGCAAAAGAAAGAAAAAATTATAATGAATCATTTTTAGTTAAAGAGGGTCTATAAGCAAACCACTATAGAGGGGAAAGAAAAAAAAAAACAACCCACTACTTCAAAGGACTAGCAAATAAAAATGGTTAGAGATTATTTGTACCGTTCTGCATTACCATGATTAAAGGTATACTAAAAACATTCCCTGGATTTAACTAATTTCTCACCCACCACTGGTAGTACTTGCAGCAACCTCTCTTCTGTTTGAAAAGGCACTGAAGTCTTACCTTTGTAATGCTGAGGACGATATCTATAGAGGTGGCAAAGGGGCTGACTGTGCCTGTGAGCTGACAGCCCACCACCTCGGGCAGGGTGAGGGTCAGTGGCATTCCCAGCATCACCGCCTCGGTCTCAATGCCGCCCACGCCTGCGGGGAGACAGGGACCTCACCAACCCACCCTCCGTGTGCTCAGCTCCAAAAACATCAAACAGCGCTTCACACTAAGCCTAAAGGCTCCAGACAATAAACATATTGCTGCTTTTCTCTCACAAGTGAAGGGCAGCACTCCATTTCCAACAAGGACAGAGCAAGAAATGCAGAAGTTCCATTAAATATTTGCACATCAAAAGTAAAATCAAGTAAGACTATTGCTCAAGTTAGACATCGCACTCAGCTAGAAAATATTTTATATCTAAAACTAATCTTCCATGAGAAAAGAAACCTTAATGCAAATTTCTGCTGTACAAACAGCACTTATTCGAGTATCACCTGGGTTTTGGTTGTTTTCTCTTTAAATTACAGAGTGGTTTCTCAAGAAAAAGAAATTTTATTCAAGATTACTTGGAGACAAAAAACATTCAGAACAATAATTCAAAACAGTCTGTTATGCTTGAGATACCAAACGTCCAGTGGGAAGAAATATTTTTTAGTGAAGCTTTAGTTGCCTTTCCAAGAGCAATGAAGTTCTGAGCATACTTACCCCAGCCCAGGATACCCAAGCCATTTACCATGGTTGTGTGCGAGTCTGTGCCAACCACGCTATCAGGATGCAGGAAATTTTTCATGTCAAAAACCACTCGGGACAAATATTCCAAGTTCACTTGGTGCGCCGTTCCCGTCTCGGGTGGAATTATGGAAATGTTCTCAAAAACTTTTGAACTCCACTGTAATTTTCCCAGAAGAAGAATAAAAGAGTTGCATTTTTTTCAAAGCTGTATTAAATTCTTACGACATAACTAAAAAGACATAATAGAAGAGTCCTTGCTATTTACCCAAGTGGCTTTTGTCCCTTTGTGAAACAGAGGCGTGTGATCTCCTTGGATACATTCTCAATCATCAACAAAAGCTTTCACTCAATTCCTCTAAAGGCTGAATCAGTAATCCATGCCTACCTTTCAAAAGCAGGGCTGCAGAAACCCCTTACCTTCCAGTTCACACAACTGATTACAAGGCTGGTATTCAGACAACAAAACCTAAGCACTTGTATCTCTAGCAGAATTTATATTTATAGCATAACTGAATTTAGGTTCCATACTCCAGGGTGGAACCGCTTGCAAACTCAGGATGGTACATTTAATAGAGCTGACATGGAAACTTGTAATAAGATTTAGCCAGGCCATTTCCCTCTTTAATAATGTAAAAGCTAATTTGCACTTTCAGACAGAAACCTCTAGTCCACATCCACGAAAAGAGTTTTAGATCATTGCAGTGAATTCCTAAGCCATGTCAAAGTAGAGGATAGGGATCAAACAGCAATGTTGGCAGAGCCCTGCCCAGCAGCAGAGGAGCTGATGTTCACCACAGCACTTGTGCTGCCCTGTTTGAGAGCAGCCATGTCTGAGCACTGGTCTCCAGCCAACACTTCCAACTTCAGGAACTTTTGTTAACACAGCTATGGATAAATGACCCTTTCAGCCAGAAACTCACAGTGACCTAAGGCACTGAGCTCATGAAAGGCATTAAAAACACTAATGCTTCATAAATCCCCACTGACAAGAACCAAATCAGAGTAAATTTTTCAAGTTAGAAAGCCAATTTTCTGTTTTTGTTTAAATTCAGATTTGAAAACCTGACACTTCCAAATGATTACATTTAATTTATTATTTAAACCTAAATACTGGTAGACAAATTACTCTTTAAAAAGCCCAAACCACAAAGCCTGCAGGTACACAGACATACCTTAAAAAATTGAAGCCTCTCTCTATTTCTGCCAAATTCCATCTCTTGATTTTTCAATACTGTCTCAGGCCTAGGAAGAAAAGAAGTTTACAAGTACTGTCATAATTTATTTCAAATCACAGAAGAACAAGTTGTAGTTTTAGTTTGTTTGATGAAAGACTTATTTAAGCCTGCAGGAGTCTTTGAAGAGGTTTATTAGAAGAAAGATAATTGCCTCCCTGCAGCAAGCTTCCCGTTAATAGTGAAAAATAGCTGATTTCATATGTGCTGTGTCTGAGAACCTGTTTATTTTAGGTATGGTTTCCCTAAAGTGTGTGACTTTAGGAGACCTATTCCAAGCATGTCCTACAATACACAGAAGCTTTTTTACCCCCTATCAGTTGACTCACAGGCTGCACATCTCAAAACTCTAAACATTAAAGAACCAATTCAATTCAAGTAAGTTAAATTGTAGTTATCCTCCATTTTTGTATTTCCCTCGAGCCACAAGTTTTTCTTCACAAGTATTCATCAGTACAGTGTCATGCTTTGCACCAGAAAGGGAAGTTCTCAATTTTTAGAAGTGTGTTTTACAGTCATGACCCTTCCCCTTCTTCTCTGCAGCAGGTCAGCAGCTCTCCTGCTTCACCAAGCCCTGAGGGACAGTCAGAGTTCACACTGCAGCTTCATAAATACCACTGCTGGTGTGCTGACAGAACAGCAGTATTGCTGGAAACATCACTCCTTCTGCATTCCTACTGAGCAGGAATATTTCCACATCCATAATCCTGCCACAGCATTCCACACCGCATCACTGTGGGATACAGATGTGATCAGCTCTTTAATTGTACACCTGTCCAGTACAGGCAGATAGGGATCTCAACAGTCCACCAGACAAAGAGGCAGCAGCTGAAGGAGGAGCATTACACATAATTGGCATAGATGGAACAGTGCACAACGACCTGTGAATAACACAGAAATCAGGGAGAGGCACAGACATGAGGCTCCCTATGGCTACTACACAGGCAGGATATTTACTGAATTTCAGCTCAGTGACAGATGGACTGTGAGATGCTGTACAGGCTGGGGGATGATGTATAAGCTAGTTCTTAGTTCTTTAAGAGCCAGAGACTTCTGGAAAGTTATTACAAAAATCTACAAGTTACTTTTAGAAATAAATGAATGCTTCATTGAGTTATTCACTCAGGCTCGCTTTGCAACAGAGAATTACTCCTATGCTTAGTTGTTGAAATGGGAGAAGTACTAATATTTAATTTAAAAGTCACAGCCATGAGCCAATAGGTGGCCATCTGCAGTGCGTTGAGTAAAGCTCTTCTTCTAAAAAGAAAAATTTATCGTAGACTTAATTCTTATCTGCTACACCTGACCTACTTCTAGGTACTGAAACAACTTTTCTATGGCGTGAAAACTACAGAAGGACGTTTAAAAAAAAAAATCCCATTTTGCTGAGCTGTCGCAGGCAGTACCCCAGAATTTCAGAAAGGAGTTCCATACTCAGGCAGCGGCTGCAGGTGGAAGGGGCAGAGGATGGGCGTGTTCTCGATCTGCGCCGAGCAGGGCCCCGGGCTGCGGGCGGCCTCCCCCGCGCCGCAGGAGCCGCGGCAGCCGCCGTGGGCCCGGCACGGGGCCGCCTTCCGCAGCGGCGGCCGCAGCGGGGACAGCCGCGCCGGCGCCTTCGCCTCGCCCCCGCCGGGGTTCGGGGCGTTCTGGATCGCACTGCAAGGGCAAGCACAGCGTTCAGTGAGACACGGGGAACGCCCTGCCCCCCAAACCCTTCAACAGGTGATAAAATAGTATCTGAAAAAATAGAGTTACTTTATTACAAAGTAAACTACTGCTGGGTAAGGTTAGTTAACTAATGTACTGTGGTAAGAAGTGAACAGAACTGGATTGCCTCTAAGATTAAAACCAAATAATTCCTTCCATTTGTTCACAGTTGACCAAAAATCTTTATAAACAGCATTGCAAAGGCTGAACTCGGAGTTTTAAACTTGGGAGGTGTGGGTAGAGTCTCATCCAAATGGTAGACTGAACTTGTTTCTTTTTTAAGACAGTGCTGTACATGTTCTGTTAAAACCACAGAGGAATGATTTCAGGCAAAGCTTTCTCAAGGAAATAAACATAACCTGATCATAACTAGGCTTTTTACACAAACTCTTGAAGGCGCAGATAAATTGTACACACTATTCAGGCCAGTCAGAAGTAAGAGAGAAAAGCCAGGGTTTTTTTAAAAAATAAAGTCCATAGAGCACACTACCTTCTATTTGTGCAACATTCAGTCTCTGCAGGAGAGCAAAGAAAGCTTATTGTGAAAAACGAGTGACTTTCACCTCCCTCCATAATGATTAAAGCACAAAATTGCAATTAAAGCCACTGCTTTCTCCTGCCTTAGTAACACAGGCAGATTGTTAGCTGTCCAAATGCAGGGCACTGCCTGGCCTCAGAGGATACCCGGTGTAAATCCCAGCAGAGCCCAGCAGGCCGTGGCCACAGATGGGAGCTCTCTGTGAGAGCAGCACAAAGCACCCTCAGCGAAGGGCTCCTTATCGCAGGGCAGCAGCTGCTGAGCCCCTGCAGCTTTCCAAAGGGACACTCCAGAGGCGGATTTATCATTACAAAGCAGCGTGTGGAGGTCTCCTGCCAACACTTGGTCTGCCAGATAATTTTAGGCTGGCCTAATTGCAAAGGAATCAGCTGTCCCTCCAGACACAGGCATGGACAGAGCACAGAACTGACACAACATGTGCAGCACAGCAGATCATCTGCAGCTTCTTGCCCTTCTAACACTCAGCAAACAGAAATCCTGTGAGTATTTGGAAGGTTGACAGAAGTGACTCACACATCCATGTCCTTGGACCACAGGCTTTTTCCCCATGAACTTTTAAAATTTCCAAAGAGCCTTAGCAGTTTATGCAATTCTGCATGGGTTTTGGAAGCCTTCACAATCGAGAGGCAGGGGAGAAGGTGAAGGGAAGCTGCATTATTTAGTATTTACTTCAGCAAACACTAAACAAAAGCTGCAAGTTTTTCCTCTTGTGCAGTATTTATGTTTCTAGCAAAGGCAGCCCCAGGCTGTATTCATCACATCACTGCCTGTCAGACAAGGAAAACCACACTGGTAGCTTTCCAGTCCCCTCACTTTTCCAGACTTCTCCAAGTACACTTCTCTCTCTGAAAATATCCACAGCCCCGTTTATGTGGTGTTAAATCAAAGCCCATAAAAAACCCCAGAGCAGTCACAAGCCACGGGCTGCAATGACAGTCTTTCAAAATGCCCAGTAGAATTGCAGGCCCCTTCTCTGGAGCTGTGACAAGGCAGCCAAGTTTGGAAATGAAGTTCTGTTTAACTTGAACAATAAAATCAGAGCAAAGCAAAATAACAAACGCCCTCTGCCTGATTCTCTTGAGACGTGTTATTTTCTGGAAACCATGCCAGATCCCGATATTTCAGCAAAATCTTGCCTAGAATTTGGATTATCAGTCAGCTTCACCCATAAGGCCCCACAAACATTCTTCCTCCCCCTCAAGAGTGCTTATCCATTTTTATCCAGCCCTTTTTCAGCTACCACCAGGTCTTGTTATAGGGATCTACGTGAGGCAAGTGATTTGATGGGACAGTAACAAGACCTGAACGAATCCACACTTCAGTGTCAGACAAAAATGTGTGGCTTCTGGAAAAAAAAAAACCAAAAAACAACAGGTACATTACCATTTGCTGAAATCAATCTGCAGGGAATGGTCAACAGTGAGATCAGTTGGGCAAGCAGGATTGACTTTCACCGGATCTCCACCAGCATTTCTCACAGCTTCCCTCATGGCAGCAAAATCCACCATTGCTGGAATTCCACTGACAGACAAAAAACCAAAACAGTAAAACATCATGAGACATTAACTCACTGAAATGCACAAACATCTTTTTCATTTTATTCAAGTCTAGCAGTAGCTATATCCTATTTCAGATAATACACCTGTTATTCTCTAAATTTTAAAGGACTTGAAGCATTTTTGAAGTCACTTGCGTTGGTACACCCTCTCAACGAGCAGCAGCATGTCTGAAGGCAACATACCAAACAAGACCATGGGACCATCTCAGAGATAACCACACTTCTCTTGTGTCTTGCTTTGCTTCCCAAGTGTGATGGTACTCCAGCACAGAGGGGATCTTTAGATACACCCTACCTTTACAACCTTGCTATGCACACAAAGCTCATGCTGTACTTTTAACACCTCAAGATGTACCATTTGTCTAAGAGAGCCATTTCTGAAGCTCGCAGTGTTTCACAATATTCATATTGCTGTACAAAACAGACAGAGGCAATGTTTACAGAACACAGTATTATGTAAATTTATTGTCTTTGCCTGCTAAGCAAATATTACCTAATTTTTATCATCATAATTCCTTTTTTTAATTATCTCACTTCTTAATAAATATAGAGTCAGCAAGACAGCTTAAATTGAATACTTGCAAATTGCTGAAGGACTGCCCTTTTAGCTATGCCATTGTCAAATCACAAAAAAAGTTAATATCCTAAGAGGCTGCTTTTTCAATATATGTATTATTCATGGATTTGACTGGATTACTCATTGTGGAGTAAGCAATATTTAATCTTCAATTATCTCAAGGAAGACCCGTCAGTGACAGTGCGAACTGTCAACCATCTGGCTACAGCCAAAACATCACCACTTCCATTTGTATTCTGGCTCTTATCCTGTAAAGTGTTCCTTGCAGGCCAGCAGTTTCAGCCTTGCCAATCTGCCCCAGAGCCAGAGTTCCCACCTGCACAACTCCTATCCTTGCATCATATGGAATTATCATGAGCAATGTACTGCACAGCAGAGGCAGTGCACAGGTTTCCACCTGGGCATCAAGAGGGGAGGTGGGATTTATCCTCACACCAAAGAAGTGAACACAAACTCAGTGACTTTGCACAGGTTCTTTGGGGGGTTTTGAACACACACACACTTACGTGAAGTCTTGAAGAACAACTCTGGCAGGACAGAAGGGCACTTCAACACGGTTCTGTTTTGTTTTCCAGTCCAAGATGTTCATGGCATCTGTCTCTTTCACCAAGAAGCTGTCGCAGTTGCGGACACTGGACTCAAACAACACCCGGATGGAGTAAGGCAGAGTATCTGGGGTGAGGCAGGGACACACACCATGACTGCACCACTTGCAGCTTACACAGCTTTGTTTTAAGTTACAATCTCACATTTCTAAGGAATTCCACTTTTCTAGGGCTTGGAAGGATGAGAGCTTCTCCAGTTGCCTTTGGGTTTGATCTTCCCCACACAATATGAACAGAGAGTTACACAATGTGCACATTAATACGTTATTGTATGGGATTTTAATGGGAGACCAATGGCTTGACCACACTGTTCAGACAGTGACATTTAATAAAGCACCTTATGCTGGCAGGGGAGAGATGCAAGGGATATAGACCTGGGATTATTGATCAGAACAGGTCAAAAGCAACAACTACTGGAATACCGAAAACCATTTTAACAGTAAATTTTGCCATTCCATTACTCAGGATACTAAGCCAAAGCCAGAACATTCTTTTCACTAAATAGTGATACAAAGACCAGAAACTATTCTGCCATGCACCCCTTTTAAAATTACCACACTTCATAAAATATAAAGAGGAACGTTTTATTAAATATAACTTGAGTTAGTTTGCTACTGATATGAATCAAGGTACTGACAAGGGGCAGTTTCCTTCACAGAAAAAAAAGGGGAAATGGAAATGAGAATGAAATAAGAGGGAAGAGAAAAAACCCCAATGTCACTATTCACTGCAAACAAAACAAAATAACCACTAAAGAAAAATAATCAAGATTGATTGACATTTGTCCCCCAAATCCCACTATTTTCAGCATCATTCAAGTAGGCAAACAGCTTCATAAGAACAGTGAGAAATCCTAAAAAAAAAGCTAGCTGGAGGAAGGTGAAACTATTAACTTCAGGCTTTAATTAAAAAAAAACCCAAAAAACGTTTGGTGGTCTCAACTTAATCCAGTGGTTTGCTCACAAACTATTAATGTAGAACTTGCTGACTCTGTTCTCACTGTGTCTTTCTGAGATAATATCCCTGTTGTCTAGCTAGAGAAGTCACTATTTTGAGTTTAAGATTTGAGTAAATTTGAGTAAAAAGATGTCATCCAAAAGGTCTCATGAACCTTCATGCCACCACTGAGTTGATTTAGAAGCCAGGTTCCCAGAGAAGAACTTGTTTGCTCTCTTATGGGTTACCAATCTCCCTGCCCCAGGGGCTACTCAGTGCCAGCTCTGGAGAAGCAGCTTCTCCTCCCCATGAGGCACCAGCAGCTCCTGTCTGCACCAGCGTGTGCAGCTGAGGCCTCCCAGTGCACAGGACAGCTCCAGAAATGAGATTCCAGCTGGGACAGCCCCCTGGGAGCACACAGGGCTGCAGGGGAAGGGAGGTGGTGAGCAGGCTGCCGTGCCCAGCTCTGCCCTCAGGGCAGGTGGACCCAGCTCTAGTGCCCAGGAAGGCACAGGGTGGGACACTGGGGCTGGGCACAAGGAAAAAGCAGCTCAGCACAGGATCAGGGGAGGGAGTGGAATCTCTGTCCTCCCAGACTGGCACAGCTTAACCAGATTCCCCACATCAGCTCCAGCCCCAGCAAGAGCCTGGTCTAGATCTCGACACGTCCTCTCTGCCCTAAATCCTTCTGAGCTCTTCTCTTTTTCCCTGTAGCTCTGAAAACACTAGAAAACTGGCAACTCAATCAATTAACGTTTACATTAATAATCTGATTAATATCAACTGGCAGTTAATGTCAAATTACAGCCAGAAGGCCCAAGGCAGGGGGCAAACAGGTAAAACTCAAACTGCTCCGGCAAAAAATGCAACGAGCAATTCCAGATGCTGGATTTGCTACCAGTGCTGTCCCACACTGTGTCCAGATGTCATTTAGTACTTTGCTGCCTTGAAGTTAACATAAAGCTTCCAGCTTCTGCACAGAAGTCTCTATTGGAAGACAAACCCTCTCTTAGTGCAGTCTGTTTAGACTCTTGAGAGTATCTTCAGGAATAGCCATTGCTGCTGCAAGCTTTATGGCACATTTTGGCAGAAAGTTGTATATCGTTGTTTTATTCCCACTCTTGTCATGAGGCTTTTCACAAAACTGCTGTGGCACTGGCTGGTTTTGTTACTAACACAGCACTGCTTCTCCCTGGACCAAGCCACCAGCAGAAGCACTGTTTCCTCCACGTGTGCTTATCTGAAAGACTGACTTTGTTACTACAAGCAGGGGAAATTTGCAAGAGCACACAGCTGCTGCACAAAATTTCAGCAGACGCTCTTCTCCCCTCGCTCTTCTCTTTAAAAAACATGGAGTTAATAACTGTGGTCAAATATGGGTTTCAAGTAAAATATCCACTGGGGGTTTTTTTTATTCAAGAAGTATATCACAAATTCTGTGAATACAGCACCATTCAGACCTTGCAAAACTGAAAACAGCCCAAATGCCTATACCAAGCAGCCCATGTAAGTATTTCAGTTTAACATGAGGACAAAGGGAAAGAATAAGGCCAGTGTGCTACCTGCAAGACTAAAGGCTGTTCCAGCTGGCTCTGAGCAAAGCTACCCTCCCACCACACGTGCAGCACTGTGAAAGGCACTTGGGCACAGACCCAGGAAGGTGCTGCTGGCACAGCCACGGCACACTAATGACAGGCTGAGACTGGGCAAACCCCCACCCTGCAGCAGGAGCCAGTTCCAGCAGTCAGCCACCCACTGTGTGGGGCTGCAGGGGAGGAAGGGAGCTGTACAAAACTGCAGTAACAGCTGCATTTATTTCTGAAGCATTAAATAGGAATTCTTTGTCACTTTGGTTTTTTTTTTTCCACAAGTGTAATTCTTCTGATTTGGAATACTGTTGAAAACTGCAGAAACACCTGGACTTTCTCCCTTACTAAAAAAAAACCTACAAGTATTCCCCCTGCCAACTCCACAAAGCGCTGAGAAATTAGGACAGGATCAGCTTCCAAACCCCCTCATGAGGAATTCCCAAGTGCACGGGCACCAGCGGTGCCGTGTGCCCCATGGCCCCAGACCGCTCCGTACCATACTTGGCGCCTCCGAGCTTCGACACATTGTAAAACTTCTTCTCGGGGTGGCTTTCCAAAGCTTCAATGGCCGGCTGGTAAGGGCTTCCTGCGGGACCAAACAAACAAAGTTACAGCCAAAAAACAACGCGTCGCTTCAGCACTCACTGACGACTCAGAAAAGAGATTTTCTGATTCTGCCAGAAATAACGTTCCTCTAGACTGTAAGTAGATGCAATACGGGAAGGTTTCTAAACGGATTGACACACCTCCGATGTAGATGGGTGACTAAGTTGAATTTTAAAAGCATCACCAATAGCAGGTACATGCAGGTCAATGCAGGTCGCCGGCACAAGCTGACCAAACCTGACCTTTGTTGTCTCAGTTGGCCATCTACACACAGGATAAGACATCTCACCAGCGCAGATAAGAGACACGGGGTTTAATACTGCAGGAAGCACAAAGCACTGACTGCCAAGCCAACGTCAAGGGAACAAGACACAAAAATAAACCTCGCAGCAGCCATTAGGTGCTCGGAATAAATAACCCCCGGAGGGAGCAGACAGCGGGGAGGGGACGGGGCCGCTCCCCCCCGGAGGGACCTCCACGGCCCGGGACAGCGCCGTTCGGCGGTGCAGAGGGCGAGGCGATGTCCCGAGCCGCAGTGTCCCGGCGGGCGGGGCGGTCCCGTCCCCGCGGTGACCGACCTGTCCTGGGAGGGTCCATTGCCGGCGACCATGTCAGCGTGAGGGAGCGGCCTGAGGGGCGCCGGCGGGCCGCCAGCTCTCGCGAGACTGCGCCCCGCCCCCGCCCCGCCGTCGCAGGACGCGCCGCTCTCGCGAGACTTGTGCACCCTGCCCGGGAGGAAAGGGCACGAGATCGCGCGAGGCTTCCCGGAGAGGGCGGAAGTAGCCAGGAGCGGAGAAGACCCTGCTCTCGCGATAGCAACGACGTCTCGCGGGCGGAGCTGCCGGTCAGGACGCGCATGGCCATGCTGGGGGCGGGGCCATACTGGGGCGGGCCCAGGCTGGGGGNCCGTGCTGGGGGCGGGGTCATGTTGGGGGCGGGGCCGCAGGCCCGCGCTGTGGCGCCGCCTGGTGGCGTGGCGCGGTCCCAGGCGCGGCCGGGCCGGAGCCGTCCCCGGGGCCGGGCCGGAGCCAAGTCCCGTGCGGTGCTGAGGGGTGCAATGCGCCCTAAAGATCATGTGCTCCCGTTTCAAGCTCCGTCCGACCTGCTGATGAATGCTTCCAAGGGATGGAGCATACACAGCCTCACTGGGCAGCCTGTTCCAGTGCCTCTCCGCCGTCACAGTAAAGAAGTCCTCCTAATATCTCATCCAAATTTCCCCCTTTCAATTTGTACCCGTTCCCCCTTGTCCTGTCACCATAAATCCTGCCCACCTTCCCTGTAGGACCCTTGCAGGTACTGACGGCGTTGTGAGATCCTCACATAACCTTCTCTTTCCTGGGCTGCTGGCCCCGGCTGTCGCAGCCTGTCCCCACACGGGAGGTGCTCCAGAGACGTCGGCAGCCGGCGGTGAGCACGGCCGGTGCCCACCGGGCCTGCGGGCACACCGGCACGGCACGGCACGGCACGGCGCCCCAACAGCGCCGTTCGTGCTGATCCGCCTCCCGTTGCTCTGATGGCAGAGTGGTCCTTAAGAAAATACACATGTGCTAGCAAACCTGTCCCAGAACAGGCCATTAGAAGACTCCATGAGCTGTGTCCTAGTGCAGGGCACGAATATCTCCACAGCCCACACTGAGAGCAGAAAGGCGTGTGCTCAGTGCTCTGCCCTCCAGCTGGGCCTGACCTGCCTCTTGTTCTAAGCCTCTAATGTTAGATTTCTTCAGAAGGCTTCTTCCTCTTAAATAAGAGGCTTTTTTTTCTTTGCTGGATGGTGGAATTTTATTTTTGTCTTCATCTTTAGTGCAACAGTAGCAGTACATTAGGGCCACACTCACAGTGTCAGGCAATAGTCGTTTCTCCAGGCTGTAAGACATGTATAATACCTCAGGTTTAGACACTAATGCAGCCAGAACTCACCACCAGGCTCAGGCAGAAAAGAAGATTACCAAAAAGATGTCTTCATCTCAGCCTCTAATCAATCCATTTTCCCTTTTGCCTGCATCTCTTCTGACCTAAATTGGCATTGCCTTCCTGAACAGTGACAGAGTTACTTGATGCACTGATTGCAATAGTTATGATCAAAACTGCATGAGCAACCCTAATTCTGGCCTCTTTTTCCCCATTCCAGGTTGCAGTGATTTCTGGCTCATCTCTGACAGACTGCAGGAAGAGGGAACGAAATGGGTGGAAGGATGGTGGAGAATGTGGCCAAGTTGTGTCTAGAGGGGCTCCCTAAATTCTGCTGTGTAAAGCACATTCAGAGTGCCCAGAGCTGTGTGTCTTTGAAGAGATCACTCGTGTGACATCTCAGGTGTAGCTTTTACTCTTTCTTGCAGGCTCAGTGCAGTCCTTTCCCATGGCAGAGCCCAGCCCAGCCCCTGGCCCCATCACTTGTGGCTGCCTCTCATGCAGCCACGCTCCAGCCCCACCGGGGCCGGGCAAGAGTGCCTGGGGTCAGCTGTGCTCACCAGCAGATGAAGTGCTGCCAGATGGATGCTGCAGATCTGTCTCTTGACAAATTCCCGTAAGAAGTGTCTCCGGGGATGTGCTGCACCATCCATCCCTCACCAGTTGTTTTCCTTTGCCAAAGACACTCCAGCCTCACAGGGCTCAGTTCTCAGGGTGCCAGTGAATAAATGGCTGTTGCTTATCTCCCTCTCCTGGCTGAAGGCCCACTTCGGTGCATCAACTACATTCAGGGAAAGGAATTTTAGGCAGCATGGAGTATTGTGAAATCCTTAACCCCAATTGTTTACAGGTTTGTGCCCTTCCTACATACCAGACAGATTCTTGGAAAGCAAATTGCATATATATTTGGTTTTAACACAATGTTTTGCTTTCAGTTTATCTTGAAAATTTTCTTTCTTTTTGCTTATTACCACCTGAGCTACTGCACTCTTCTGCTTACTATTTTTTATGTGATTCTTTTAGAATTAAGTCCCTTAAGGAAATGTGTAGCTGTCTAGGAAGAAAGATGGTTTTGCAGTTTCCAGAATGTATTTTCCATTTCCCAGCTGGCATCCAACATCCTGAAATAAGTCAAATTCAAGGGAGAGCTTATCCAGAAGAAAGCGAGGATGGGTACTGCTGGTTTGTAATTGGAGCTGACAGAAGCAGGCTAAGCAGAGTCTTAGTGGAGAAGAGAATCTCAGTCGAGGGAATTATATTGTGCTACTTGTGTGAAAGGCAGTCACTCCATAGAGAGAATTGCAGTATTGCTGTTCACCATATTTCAGCCTTCAAACAGAGAAAGCAGTTTTGCTGTGGAAAAAGCTGAGCTAAACATGTCGCTCAGGTCTGTGTTCCACAGCACTGTCACACAGAAGAGAACGCAGCAAGCCAGAGAACCCAGTGCAGTGCAAGACACTTTTCTAGTTGTGCCCTTCTTTTGTCTTCCTCCATTTTCCCTATTAAGACAGATGAAAGGCAATAGCAGTGACAACCAGACAGCACCCACACCATCCATTCCTATGCAGGAGAAGGAGGTTGATCCAGGATTTTGAAGTACAACCCTTTGAATCAAATCACTTCTAATCCTGGCTTCCATGTGACTGCTGTACTTGAAGCTCAGACACACCAAATCTTACACTGTTCTTGGAAGGCAGTGAGCCATCTTTAGAGGAAGGGAGTAAAACTGTCCATAACAACCTATAGATGGAAAAAACACAGCAACCTGGTTTTATTCCAACTGAATGAATACATGAGATTTAGAAACAAAATTTGGAAAACCTCTTTAGAATATTTACTTAAGAAATTTAGGTCAGTCCCATCAATTGAGTCTAAAATTCACAAGTGAATGTACAGAGCAGGTAAGACACACAGTAGTCTATGCATAGTCAAAGTTGGGGCTAATTGGGGCAGCTGATTAAAAAGGTCACAAAAATATTTTGACATTGTCACATTTCGGTAATGAACTGGAAAAAGGGTTTGTAAAATCCAGATTGGACAATTTGTAAGAAGAAAATCAAGTGGTCACATTCTCCTATGTCTTGTGCCACAGCAGCAAAGCCACAGGAATTAGGTGAGCTGTAAACTGAGAACATGGCAGGCTGGATCCTTCAGTAGGAACAGGACTGAATATTTAGTTTTGACACCCCGTGGTCTGAGATACAATCTTTACTTCTGTAAGTTAATTTTTTTGTAATACAGTATCCCCAGTGCTACCATGTCATCTTCAAGAATATGAATGTAAGCTTTGCTTTTTATTGTATATTGCTTATAATCAGTATACAAAATCCCTTATGTCAAAGTAAGTAGATTCATAACTGCGAGAGGAAAAAAGCATTTCTTCCCGATACAAGGATATGGCAACGAGTCTGTGCTGTGTGAACCCGTGTCACAAAAGATACTGAGAGTCAAGTTCCTTACCCATGCTAAGGCCCCACTAAGAAATAACACTCCCTAGATTTCTCATACCTGGAATATTTGTTACCTCAGACTGGTTTTTATTAATTGATTCACTGCTGGCAATTCAAGTTGCTGTCATAATTTTTCCTCTAAAATGCTGGCACTCGGGAAATAAAAAAATCAGTTTCAATGTCTTCTTACAAGAGCTGCCATTTAAACAGGAGTGCACAACTCTAACACCCCTCTGAAAGTTCCTCCCTAGCATTCAGCAGGCTCTTAGTAAATCAGATGATAATGCTGTCTTGTGACTGTCTAGAGATAGCACATGAACTGTTCTAAGGTTCACACTGGGTATAGGAAGAGGCTCAAGTATCATGGAAGCTGCTTTTCAAAACTTACTTCTTGGTGAAGGAAAGGTGTTCAAGATGATTTTCACTTGGAGATAAGTGCTTGTGTACTGGATTCTGCAGAAACTGTGTTTGGGAGAACAGACTTGCTGTGAAGAGTTTATTAGCACCAAAAGCAAAAATCAGTAAACATGCTTACTTCCAACTACATCATCTAATAGAGGAATGGGATGTGAACTTTTGCTAATCTGAAAGCAGGCACCCATGTTCAGGTTGCAGCACTGTTGGGCCTCCTGTACCATTAGGGAGCTTGAAAAATTGCCTTTTCTTGTTACTCAACAGAGTCTAAGTGAGTGCAAAGCCTTTTCCCAGAGATGTCAGGAAGAAGAAGGACTCTTTTGTGCTGATGGCAGACTAACTGAGTTGTGAGCCTGAGGTCTTCATTTCAGGAAGTGCAACAGGCAACTGGGGAACCTCAAGCTGCACTGCCCAGCTCTCAGAGCAGTCTGTGAAGTATCAGGCTTAACAGCCCCAGAGATCACATCTGGTTTGGTTCAGGCTGTGGTTGTTACTGACATGCTTGTTTTAAATGGATGGCATCTGTTGCCTGCTTTCCTCAACGCTGCTGGAAAGGGAGAGGGGAGGCACAGTTCAGCTTTCTTACCTCAAGGGTTTTTGTAAACTCAGGCACTTTTGGCCTCTGGGAGCAAGTGTTTTCCTTTTCAGGTAGGTGGTGCTCACCTGCCATCTGCTCATACGTGCTCTGGAGTGCCAAATTGCTTTCTTTCCTCACTCACTACAGGAGAAAGCTTCATTTGGCAAGTACCACTATGAGCATTCCTCACACTTGCAGGGAAGAAGGTGACGGGAGTGGAATGCTGGGCACCACTGTTGGGTGCATCCCAGCTGCAGACAGGCCAGAGCTCCATCCCCTCAGAGTGATGGCAGCAGGGAACACACTGCATACATCCACAAGGAAGAAATTTGGGGGATTTAGTGACAGTTGGCAAGAACAATCATTAAGTAACACCCTTCAGCACTAGGCACTGCAATTCCCTAGTGCATATGGGAAGTATGGATGGTGTTAAAACTCTTTTTAACTGCTGACTGCTATTAACTGCTTCTGATATGATGACAGCTCATCCACACCTGAGAGTCTTCAGTCATCCACGGAAATCTCCACGGCAGGACAAGCCACTTCCTGTGTTTGTTTTCTGGAGACTTGGGATGTGGCTTGCAGCAAGGTGTGCTTTGAGCTCCATCGTTGCGACCCAAAGGACAGAGAGCTGTTGGGGGTGTACTGAGGACTTCTTAATATATGGCACTCTTTGAGGCTTTTAGCAAGATAACCCCCAACTCCTGAAGTTAATGAGGACTTAAAACCATACCCTTCTTCCTACAAACTGTCAATGGTGAGCTAGGAACATTGTATCCTCTGTCTGAAAAAATGGTCCTCAAGTCAGCACTGGGTAAAAGTCCCACAGACCTGTGTATGAGTCACACTGGGAGAGAAATCTGCTGTAGGAGCAGACAAATCCAATCTTTCTGCCTAAATACTGTCAAACAAACTTTTACTGGAGGCAGGAAGCCCCCAGCTCTACAAGGAGAGACCTTCAATTTACAACCTAAAATAGGAGGGGTGCCTGAGCAAACCAATCTCCCCCACCCCTGGACCCTGACTGAGAGAGGTGGTTTTCCTGCCACCCACCATTGCAGCTCTCTCCACAAAAAGAGGATGTTCTTCCTTCCTGGGGGGCAGGCAGGGAGGCAGATGGAGTCTCTCTTATGTCACCTCTTTGACTACTACAATTAGATCTTCCCTTCGCAGCTATTGTAGCTTGCAGGAGGCTGGATCGAGTGGCTCCTGCAGATGGCATCTGCATCCTAGGGATGGAGTGAAATCTAGGCTGGAGCACGGCAGTGCATTGGAGAGATATCAAAGGAGCTCAGACAACTCTGAACCCTACTTCTGTCACTGTGTTGATCAGCATCCCACTGGGATCACCCATCTGCAGCTCTTTAACAGAAGAGGAGCTGCTCCAGTCCTGCTGCCTTGGCTTCTTCTGCACAGACACTCTGAACTATTTTCTTTTAAATTTACACTCTCTGTTACTTACTTCCAAGTCCAGTTAGAGTCTTCCAGCCCCTCTTCATCCCTGCATTACTACCAGAGATTTCTGCACCTCTTTATCCACAGAAGAGGCAGAAATACTTTTTATTGCTGGTTTTACAGTTCTCACCATCTGAAAGTTTTACCTCCACATGGCCTGTCCAAGGAAATAGCTGTCCTGCCTCTGCTGAGCAGCTCCCTGGCACACAGGGGGTTGGCTGGCTCCAGCAGAGTTCACCTGCCAAAGCAGGAAGAGCCAGGTAGAGCATCCAGTCCTGGTGCCCAAGCCCGTTGTAGAGGGGAGAGCAGAGCAGGAAAAACCTGGCACCTCCCATACTCAAAGTCCCTCTTGTTCTTGTGGGCAATTTCATTTCCTTATCAGTGACCCCTGCCATTGCACTCATCAATGTTGTGCTGAAGGTTGTTGCTGGGAAGTGCAGGGGATATAGGGATGGAGACTGTTAGGTCTAAAGCAAACACACAGGGAAGGAGGAGAAAGAGGAGGAGGAGGAGGAGGAGGGAGTAGAAGAGCAGGTATTTGAGCTAAGCTGAGCAGGATGATGCAGCTTCCAGAAGGAGGGACAGCAACAGCAGGAAGTGGCATTTACTGGAATCATTTTTAAAGTCAGTTGGGGGACAGCTGTGCTGATTTTAATCCAACTGGACTGAAGTGGCTCGAGAAGAGCCGAAAAGCCCTTTGATACCTACTGCCCAGGCAATGAAATGTTAATCATAGTTGAAAGTCTTTGTTCTCTTAGTAGCAGTAGTTTTCTGTTTAGCAGAAATATACTGCTGCCTCCGGCCCCAGACCCCACTGGAATACGGACCGTGAACATGGAGCAGTGACTGCTCCTGCTGCAATCTGAGAGCTGGCAGGGAGCTCAGAGTACCAGGGACCACCAGGAGCAGTGGCACGGCCCCTCTGCTCCCACAGGACTGCCCTGTGTGTCACACACTGCTTGGCACAGGCAGCTTTTCTATTGATATTGTGGCTCTGGGGGGTTTTGCAAATGTGTGAAAGTCCGAGAGAGCTAGTAGGGCAAATTTAAAAAGGAGCAGGCTGAGATTTCAAGGGCAAGTGTGAAATAGATTCTGAAAAGTATTTGAAATGATTAATCAGTAGAGGAGAGGCCTTGAAAGGGCCTCGTTTCTAACCCATCCTAGTGAAGTTAGCAGTCAGTCTCCCTCTGGGAGGTCACAAGAATATATGTATGTTCTCCTTGGATAACAGATTAAACCTTATTAATATAGGGCAGCTGTTCTTTCAGCACTGATTTCTAAGTACAGCTATCCCAATGGTGCATGTCCCTTACAGGTACAGCCTTGTTCTGACCAGACCTTAATGACAGCTTTGTATTTTTTGGACATAGAACAGGCCTACTCTGCTGCTCAGGGCTCATGAGGGCTCAGGCAGTGCCTGCACTATTATCCAGGAATGCTGCGAGGAGTTTGACAGAAATGAACCAGGTTTCCTACTTCCCCATATGGTTCACCCCATCCTTGAATTTTCTCAGTTCCCTCTTTGGCTCAAAATATGCTTTTTTTTCTATTCAGTTTCATTTAAATTATGTCCCAAATTTTCTTAAAAATTAGAGGAAGTAATACAAAAAGACACTCCAGCCTTGCTGTGTTATCAGATGTATCACAAATATCATTAAGTGTGAACTGATAAGGTGACCAGAATTCTGGTTTTGAAGTGCATATAGTTTAGATTTCTTTCTCCCAGATCTTTTCATCACTTTCAGGAATTAGGAGAATCTCCAGGCTGCCAAAAATCTCTTATCAAAAGGAGGCATCTTCTATATGATCTGACTGAGGCTCATGGCATCATCCAAACAGGAAGATGAACTTGGAACAAACTTTCCCATGTCTCCTGCAATATTGTTGAGTGCCAAAATTACTGGGATGTTTTCTATAGGTGTCTGCTTTTTCAGTAGAAATCCTACCCTAAACCTACTGAGTTTTCATAGTTAATATCCCATTGCTGATAGGAGAAGTTTGGGGCCTCACTGATGGATGTTTCTTGACAAAAAGAAGTGTATTTCTGAAAACATTCTCACTGTTTTCCAGTTAATGCTGTTTGCTAAAATATCTCATTTGGCAGAGGGCACTGGAGATGCTGCTCCTTGTATCTGCAAATAAAGGTAGAGAGATCATAAGGCATTTCTGATATTCATCATGACTGTTCATGCTTTCATGATCTCAGAGATGATTTCCTGCCTCAGACTCTTGTACACATCTCTTTGAGATTTTAAGTAACCCTTCATCCTTGCAATTTTTGTCTATTTCTGCCTCTTACTGCATTAATAGGCTCCTTTATGCTATTACCTTTGTTGCCATCAGAATCTAAAGCTGAGGTGAATTCTAGGCAATAGCCTGTTTCCATTATTATCTTTATTTTGAAGGAATCATTTGTCTTCATTATCTGCAGCTGCTTCCTGAAGGATTTTGAAAAGGTACATATGATATTTTCCACTTATGGGAGCTTGGGCTTTATGCAGGGCTTTCCCCCCTCCTCCTGCCTGTTTAAAAAAGAAGTTTCCGCTCCACTGTTGGCATGACAGTATAGAAAGTGTCTCTCAGACAGAATGTCTCTTCAAAGAAGCAAGAATCCTAAAACCCAGCAGATTCATGTCTAAACCTCATTCTTTCCCTGCTGCATTATGAATCAGTGTACACTGCTGCAGTTTCTTTCCCTCTGCAGTTTTCAGCATACTCCACCTTTTTAATTTCCTCTGTAGCTCTGCCTACAGCTGGCAAACGAATCAGTTTGCGTGAGCAGTGCACCTCAAAATATTTGTTTATGTGGAATGAGTCTAGCTGCATTTTCTGTTTCCCATCATCTGCTGGTCATCTTAATCTCTTTCAGTGTTTGGTTCATGTACTGAGCTCAAAGAACAATTATTTTATTCAAGGAAAGGAAGTGAGGCACTAGCAAAAACATAACATGAGCTAGCTGTGAAAATGAGTGTTTGGCACACTTTTAGCACGAAGAGAAGCAGAGACTTTTAGCAATAGCACAGGTGAGAGAGTTACAGGATCATTGTGTGGACTTAAAGAAATGTACAGTTCAATTTCTTCCCACTACAGGGTCTACATGGCTACAGACCTCTGTTGCCCCAGAGTATTTAATGGTGCAAACATCTGGCTTAGACTTAGACAGCTGCTGAACCTAGTTAATTTCAGCTTCACTCCTTTTGCCTTCAATCACTCCCACAGCCTTTGTTGCTGTGACCTACATTGGGAGCAAATGCTTTCTGATGCCGTTTCAAAGGAAACTAATCTTGCACTCCAACTGAATCATGGCTGGATTCATCTGTGTTCCATATTCTGTGCATATGTAATTTTATTTCTGCCTTCATCTCAGAGTAGCAAATCCTTAATGATCTGTCCTTACACACAGGCTCATCTGCAAGGCACAGTTGCCTGGAAGGAAGACTTCCATGGTTTTTTTTTTCTCCAAAAGCTAAGCTGCTGCTGGCTACAGGGACTAAAGATTTATTAATGCTATTCAATGTTTTTCAAAATTCTTATGTGCAAAGGAAGATAAAAGCTTTAATTAATAACTTTTAAAACGTGTCATAATGATACTCCAGTAATTACGACATACCCTGGTTATACTGGGCTAACCAAATTCCCTGTCCATTTTTACTGTCAGTAATAGACCATGTGGAGAGCAGGATGCCAGTGTCAGTGTTCTCCTCGGAATGAGGTGTCCTCACAGCCTCCAGAGTTCTGGGATCAACAGTGAGATAGAGTGAAAGAAAAATACAAGAAAGACAGTTACTCAGAGAGCTCTTTGAAGTTAAAGAATGTACTGTTAGATTTCTGTGTGTGAAAATGGCGACACTGAAATCGCCCTTCGAGAACGATGTATCAATATCAGTCTCCTAAATGTGTCATGTACCTACACCCTATGAGGCAACTTTTTCTTTGTTTATTTCTCCAAAGTACATTGCCTATTCCCTTCCTGTTAAAGGTGCTGAGGCATCTACTGCTGCAAACCATAAACTTGTCCTTACTGCTTTCACACAGACAATGCTATTGTCCTGTCCGGGCATTGTTAAAGCCTTGCTGTTACAAGGGGACAGTCTGATTCAGGCCTTGCTGGCACTGTCACATTTACACAAGCACTCACTCCATAAGAGGGACTGCTGCAGAGGAAATGCTACATTCGTGGACCTGAACCATGCACTTACCACACTCTCAGGTGTGGAAGGGTTTGAGTTGCATCCTTCTGAAGCATCCTCTCATAGACTAAGAGCAACAGAATAAAATAACACCCATCTCTTTCCAGTCCCCTCCCAGGACGTCACTGGGATTATCCCTGCACCCATGGGCTCCTTTACCCAAGTGAAATTCTTCATGCTGCCACTGAAGCTGTGACATGGATACAAAAGGGAATGAAATCAGCTGCAGTAATTTCTGGCTCTGAGGCCCAGGGCTGGTGGGCTTCCTTCCAGGGACATCTGGTCATTAACCCTCACAGAATAAGGGCTTTTGGGTCCTTTCAGTCAGGACAATGGGCTGTCTGCTAGGAAACGCTAACTTCGTGGAGCAGAGACTTAATCACACCTTCTGGGGCTTTAAAAGCTGGTAGCTATTGATTGAGGCAAGGGTGATGAGGCGAGGTCACAGCTGCCTTCATCTTTCATACAGGGTCCATGGAGACCACATATACTAACATGCAGAGTTCCCTATTGATTCAAGTGGCTTGGCAATTTAAAACCCCTGTTTTCATCCTTTCAGTCATTTGCCTTTTACCAGATGAAGCCAAGAGGCTCAGCCAGCCTCAGCCAGTGGCTGCCCAACCAAGGTGGATGCACTCAGCTGTAACTGCAGATAAACCTGAGCACAGCTTCATTTCATGCAAGTGAGAGTTGCCTGAGACACACACATCCCCAACAGATGGGGAAATGTTTCCCAGACAGACCGAGGCCAAAAACCTGGTGAAGTGAAAATGGTGTGGCTCTGGAGACAGGCCTTCCTGTGGGGACAGCTGAGAGGGGAGGCACTGAAGCAAGGCTGTGTGAATGATTTATTTTCTGTGCTGCTTAAAACCCCCTCCTGTCCCTCCAGCTCACCACTGAAATGTAAGAGATGACAACCTCCATGTGGATCATTTAAACCCCATGGGGAGAGGAGTTGTGTCTTTCTGTCCCCAGGACTATTGTCCCAGGGCATTTACAAAGGCTGAAGCTTGGGAGGACCTCAAACCATCTTTGTTCAGCATATAGCACAGTAGAGTTGGGGCAGTAGAGGGGCTCTGTCCTCCTGTGCACTCCAATAATACCAATGGTAGCAACTATGGCAAAGGCATGGCCCCAGTCAGCTCTGGGGCTTAAAGCACACATGGACTTCCCATCAGGGAAGCGGATATGTCTTTTCACAAATCACTTTGTTGCCTAAATAAAATAAAAGGCCATTTCATTTTCTTAGCCACAGTTTTATAAAACAATAGTCAAGAATGCCCAGTTTATCATGCACATGGATGACAAGACAGCAGAATAATGCATTCAAGCTACAGAGATTCCCAGAAAAAATAGAGGACTTTACCATGTGTTGTGGAGAAAACATCTCTGGTGAAGGCTGAACGCAGGCTGAATGCCTTCTGGCTGTTCTTGCAACACAACACATGAGAAGACAGTAGTTATTATACCAATATAAGACAAATTATGCCCTTAAAGTCATATATAAGAAAGGCACTGTTGCTATTTTTGTAGTTAGAAATGCAGCTGGCACTCTCCAAATGAACTTGGGAAGAAATCCTTTATCCCTGAGCAGCCTTGCGTCAAGATCTCTGGGTGCTGAAGTGTGCCTGTGCTTGGACAGCACATCCTGAGCAGCTTTGAGCAAGGAACCATCTTGCTGTTAGGTGAGCAGCACTGAACACAGCTGGCACGACTGAAACCTCAGCTGGGTGGAGTGAAAAAGCTGTGTAAGACATCCTTAAATGTAAGGACACCCTTGCATCTATTTTGAAGTATGTTCCACACAAACACCTTCTGTTCATGGCTGCAGTTCCTGACCATTCACCTTCCTGTCATTCCCTCCATTCCTAAGCCTTATTCCTAGACTCAGCCAGAGAGGCAAATCATGACTCTGTTCAGGCAGGGGCAGAGGAGGACCAAGGACTGCTTCCTTGACAAAAGCAAGTTTTGGGCTGCTGAATGGCACCGGCTCTGTGTATTGTGTCCCTGTTGCACCATGAGCTCTTCTCACATTTTGTTGCCATGGATAACCCTCCAAAACCCTCCATTCCATCTTCTGTGCAGCAATGCTAAAGTCTGGACAGTGCAGAAACTCAGTTGACTCCACTGGGAACATTTGTCCAAACTACAGAGAGAAAACTTTATTTTAAAAAGCACCTTTACATATATGTGGGTAACTATGGTAGTTAAATCCTTGCCCAGCAACGATGCAGTTTCATAGGAGTAAGTTTAAAATTGCTGCCCAGAGTGCAGTATAATAGGGTGATTATGTGCCTCCAGGACTGGATAACTGAGAGGGGGATTCACACCATCCCCAGCTGGTGAGCACCATGATGTTTGTAGGTTCTCATCATTTCCTTGAGACTGATTTCATCTGTTTACGACCAGCCATGTGAATTGTTCTTGTTACCAGCTGGATGTTACTGGGCTGCCATCAGAGGCTTGTGCTGTGCCCAGGACAAAGAGTGATGGTCCTGCCATCCCCACAGGCTGCCTCTGCCTCCAGCCACCCAGCTGTGACGGCTGCTGCCTGCCAGAGGAACGCTGGCACCATGGCTCTCTTGGATCTGCTCCAGAAACCGAACAGTTAACTCCTGTCTTGTTTATAGAGAAATGTATTTTAAACTGTTATCCCAATATCTTCTTCAAGAATCCAACTTCTTTCTCCTCAATTTTCCTCTGTATTTACTTTGTGTTATTAGATGATGAAATCTGGCTAATGGGCACCCTAATTATTGCAGCATCCAAATGACAGGCTTCAGGCAAAATGGTAATTACTTATTCAAAAGTATTCATAAAATTAACATATCCTGAATAAATTCAGGCTTAATTTAACAGGCCACTGCACTTACTACAAGCATTTAGCACATGCAATTGTTTAAACTTAGTAGAGAGCAACTTACTCTTTCAAAAAATATCTGGGCCAGAAGTAGATGTAACCATAATTTGCCCTAACAAGAGCAAATGTCAAACAGTTTAGGGAGCTATACAGCAATTTGTTCAAATGCATGTAAGTTAAAAAGCCTACAAAGAAGCTCTTCCCAGGCTTTTGATTATGGCAAAGTATCCAAACCCTTTCTTAAATTTTGTTTCTCAGCCAAAATCAAGAAGGAAAAATGTTATAGAAAAAGCTCTAAGTTCCCATTCTCTCCTCCTCCTCCTCCCCACTACCTTGGAACAGATTCAGGGCTTTATGCTGAGATCCTTCTATGGTTCCAAGTATTATATTTGAGATTTTTTTAGACTTTGATATACAATGCAGAGTCTTCCCCACTGACATACTAACACTCTTAAGTATTAGCTATGGTGAGACAGGAAAGAGCTATTTGTGTTCACATGAAAAATCTCATGTGCCACAGCATCAACCCCCATGGCAAAATCAAAAAGCTTTGGGAAAATAATGGAATGGTTCATTTCCTAGCACCATTCACCCTACCTGCAGGAGTGTCCAGTATTCCTTCTGTCACTAACTGTGTCACTCCTACATGTCTCGTTTTATTTCAGCCTGGTTTCCCAAGACTGGGGGGAGATCTTTCAGTCATGCCATCTCTCTATCTCTCAGTCAGGTAGAAGTAAATAACTTTTGAACAAAATGGGTCACTTTCCAATAAATTGAAAGAAAAGCAAGCGAGCACCGTGTTCATCTTTAGCTAGGGCTACTAGAGCTGTGTGAACACCAGGTCCTGTGAGATGATGGCTGTTTCACACAGACAAACACATGCTACACCTCTCTTGCCTCCTGCTCTCTTTCCTGAAAACACAGTTTTGTGTCCATACCACTTGGGACCCTGACTATGAGATCAGGAGAAACATTGCAAGGTGTCCCCCATCCCAAGTCCTGGAGTATATTCTTAGGTATTTTTCCAGAAGGATGAAATGTTGGTGGAAAATCGTTGGATTAACTAATACTTCTGTTACTTAAACAACAGCAAGGAAGAAAGCTCTGTCCCTAAAAATGGTCCTTTTACAGCTCTCTGACCATTCCCATACCCGCCCTGTGACCTGTTTTGAAGATTTCCTTTGTTGCTGCAAAAAAATCAACAACAGCAACATTTCTGCATAACCTGTACTAATGGAAAGCACTACAGATCCTTAGTGTTTATTCTTCCTGTTCATCAGATAGTATTGATATCCAGTTCATTAAAGGAATTATGGAGTAAACCACACTTGAAAGGACATGAGGCCAGTCAGGTCCAGATGCTTCCAATTTACTTCACTAAAATACTTCTGATTAAAACACATTACCAGTGACGTGTCTTAAAAGGAACTTGGACTTCAAGCTCCATAATAACTGCAATGTGTTCTCAGTCTCTAGCCTTGCCACATGCCTAAGCTCAGTGTTAACAGCTCCTGCAAAGAGTTATTAGGTGCTTACTTCAGAGACAGGCTTTCTCACTACAGCAATTGCTGATGTCCTGGAACACCCTACGGAGGATCTTGCAAATTAATATCATTATTTAGATGTTCCAGACTCACAACGCATCAGTATGGCACAGTGTCAGTTCTACATAAACTTCCACAAATGGAACATTTTAAACATCTTCCAACTGCAGCAAGAGAAATGGAAAGCAATAGCTTCAGCAATCATCAGCATCTTAAAAGCAGCAGAATCTCAGCACTGACATGGGCTATATATTAGTGCCTAAAAGATCTTTCTGAGTAACTTTGATATGCAGGCTCCCAGGAGTCTCAGGGAAGAATCTTAGGCACCGAATTCTGGAGGAGAGAGGACCTTTACACTGACTCACTATAGCTATTCCTATCTGCAATTCTGTAAGAACACTGCAACTCCAATTTCGCCTTTATCTCCCAGCACCAGCAGCTACTTAGACATGAAAGCTTCAGCCCTTTGAAAACTTCCTGTGAACTCATCAGACTTATGATGAAATCAGTTCCCCAGCTCCACATGAACATTCTGTGAAGATTAACGCTGAGATACATCTCTGCAGAGCTTTTAAGAAATACGTAGTTCAGACAGTCACCTAGGCTGTCACATCCTTTCTGCTTGAGCAGCTGAACTGCCTCTCCTTGTGAGCAGATGGTTAGTGCAGGAGAGAGCGTCTGGTAGAAGACTGTGGTATTGTCTGCTGCAGAAACCATTTCAAGCCTCACCACCTTCTTCTCTGGTTGCAGTGTGTGACCATGCAGCAAATTCTAACAGCAAATCTTACTCAAGCTTGTAAAAGAGTTTAGCTGCCGTGTTCCTCTTTGTTTCTGAGAACTTGGCCAAAGAACTGTGTGCCTGCCACAGATCATGTTGGCAGAGCATCAGGTTGGTCCACTTCTGACATGGCAGCACTCAGAGAGCATGTATTTTAAAAATATTCAAAGACTCTGGATTCTGCAGCCATGTGGGATTTGGGGCTTCCTGTTAGCAGAAATGTTCTCTTTGCACTCAGTGTGCAAGGACTGATAACTTGAGCTAAAGCAGCACCAGGTCTCCAGAGCACACAACATGCAATGGGACAGCTCTGATACACACAAAAAGAGCTGGTGAGACAGATATCTGTGAACTGAACTATTCAGTGCAGTATCAAATTTCTGGCTGAGAATTTTTTTCATATTTTGAGTTTCCCACAGTGGATTATTTTGAATCCAACTTCACTGTCTGATCTGTTTACTGGTTAGGATGTTTATTTTTGCCGAAGAAAAACAATAAATGTTTTATGAAAGCAGCTTAAGAATCAAAGGAAAATCCTAAAGTGAACTCTTCTTGCCTTAGGGCAGAGAACATGGCTGCTGGATCCTAGTGTTCCACTCATGTGGGCAAGTTGTGAAATGTTACCCATGTGCCAAGTTGCTGCAGATACCCACATAACCCTTTCTTTGTCTCACTGTAGCAGCTGCTTATCAGCATGGCCCGTGCAGTGCTCAGCCCCAAGCCAGCAGGCACAGAGACTGGCAGTCACTTGGCCAGTCACAGCCACCCCAGTTTTGATGCCCTCAGGCTTTGTCCCTGGTGTGCTGCTGCCCTTCCAAAAACAGGTACAGCTCCCCTGAAGATCCTGCTTTGTGCAGATGTCTTGGATGCAGAGATCTAAAATAGAAAGTTATGTTTAGGCATAACAGCGAATACTCACTTGTACTGTATCTGTTCACGGGCTGTTCGGACAACAGCAAGACAAAGCCTTCAAACTTCAAGGAGTAAGACTTCTCCTTAGCAGCCTGTCTTCTGCTGCCTTTGTGTGGAGAAATGCTCTCAAACATAAACAGTAATGTGTAATACACTTAAAAGGAGGGCTCTCTCATGCATTCACTTCTACAGTCAGAAAGTCCTTTGGCCATGAGCACTGAGCACTGCAGAGCTCAGGAGTCTGCCTTGTAGGGCACAGGGTTGTGCAGGACAGCAGATGGGGGGTGCTGCTTATACATCCCGTGGTCAATCAGCAGCCATCCAGACAGAGGTGGATAATGTTTGTCACCAGCCAGTGCTTGGAACCTCAGAGGGTTTCCAGCCCCAGTGACAAAGTGATGCTTAGAACACAGCAGAATGAGGGAGAGTTTCTGCTCGCCCACTGATAACGTCACTGTGAGCCAGGCTCTGTCCCTGGCTGATTACCTTGAGCCACAGAGAGCATCTCTTTGACTTGAATCTGGAAGACAACATCTGTGAAATCCCTGGAGCCCTTTACAGACATCTACATGCTGTCAAAAAATCAACAAACCCCTTATGTAAACCCTTAGGGGCTCCATTGTCCTGGCACCTTTGCCTAAAAGTGCCTCCCTCCTGTGTGCAGAGAGCAGCCTGCTGAAGCTTTCAGGACCCTATTCTGCTAGGCAACCATTTAACACTCAGACATCGTGAGACTTAATTTTTATGGATGAAAGCCATAGTAAATCTACTCTGCTTCCATCACCTCATCTAGGGGGGGTGTGTGTGTGAATTCATGACTTTTTACACAAAAAGTGGATAAAACTGTCTCTGTTGGGCACCATGACATTATTCAACTTCCATGTTCCCAAAGGAGCTTAATCTCAGCAATGAAAAAAAGAAGTAGAAGACAACTGCAAGGCTTTTGGCCAATAAATTCACTCCAAATCCCTGAGTGCCTAGGTTTGAAGGCTTTAAATCCCAGAGCACTCGCAATATACAATTTGGCCTTTGCACTTTCAACAATGAGCCATAAAACTAACACCCTGGACCAGTTCTAGTCTCTGTTCTCAGGAATTTACCCATGCACCAGTAAGTTTATTACAACTTCACAAAAGTCAATCAAGTGGTGAAGCTTCCACACTGAAATTATTAAAGAAAGGAACTTCTGTCATGCCAGACTGCAAACGAAGCGAAGGTGAACAGCTTCAAGCCTGGAAGAAAATTCCCAGTTATTCAGAGGAGCTTGTATCTCCAGAGCCTGTTTTTAATCATAACTCCTACAAGCTCATTGCATAGCTCATGTTTTACTGCTTGGAGAGTAGTTGCCAACTGGATGGATGGAAACCTGACTGGGTATTTTCCAGTTGATGGGAAAGTTTTCTGAAGGACGATTGCTTGAGCAGCACAGTGGCTTAGCTTGAGCCTCCCTAGAAATGAAACACAGAAATGGCTGCTTCCACTAAATGCACTCACTGGCTTTGGACAGTGTGAGGCTCATGCCAATACCTTGTGGAACCCTCACAAACTGTGCATCAGGGCTGCTTTAGACACAGGTGGAAAAGGTAATTGCTGAGAGTGCAAATATTGCATATTTTCTTGGAATGGCAAAACAGCCCTACTACTCATTGGTTTTGTCTCTACTACTTGCCTCTTCAGCTTCTACCAGCCCCCACATCCACCACACACCTTCTTGGAGGTGGAGGCAAAGCCTTTGTGGTGTTGGTGGGCTCCTGGTGCTCTGGGATATGACTTGTGCCAACACGTCCCGCAACACAGTGTTATTGACTGCTCAGCGTTGATGTGGCAAGAGAGTTTTGTCTGCACCCCTGAGCAGCTTGGAGCTCAAAGCCTGGCACTATTTTCTGGAGTCCCTTTGGCATAGCTGACTGCACAAGCAGATCCAGATACTCCTGAAGTGGAACTTGTTTGTAACAAAAGACCCAACTATTTTAATTTGAATCTTAAAAGATAGAAAATAAAGATAGACCCCTGTCATCCTCCCTCTTGGTTTTTTTCTTACTGGGGGGTAGCTTCAGCTGTATCCAATCCTCAATGAATGAATTTCAGCCCCTGCCTCAGTGTGGGCCAGCATGCACTGTATTTAATTGATACCAATAGAACCAAGGTCTTGGAAACAGGATTTGGCTTATGGTTAGAGTGAGGAAAAAAAGAACCCTCTTTTCAGCTGCAATATGGCATCTTGAGTGCTGATGGCAGAGAAAGCAAGCATGACCTGACAGAGCAGAGGAGACAGAAAACACTGCATGTTTCTCTCCTCTTGTGCTTCCGTAGGCCACACTGCAATAAATAGAACAGCTGGCTGATTTCTCCATGGCAGTTAGGCAATCCTATCAAAGGGGATTTCTCTGCATAGCTATGTGAGGGATGAAGAGACAGATTAATTTGTCAAGGATGTCCCAAGATGAATAAGTTTTGGTCCTGTTTCTCTGTTGTGAGTGGCGAGCAGTGAACAGGGCATATATTCTGTTAACACTGAACCTCTTAAAAATCTTATATTATTGTGTAATATGAGGCAGAAAAAATATTCTTGCAAAGATAAAAAGCTGGTCAGATAAGATTGGATATTGCAGTGAAATAAGTAGTGCTCCTCCTCTCAATCTCCAGGCATTTCCAAGGCTGAAGAACTGAAGACTATCTGGTTCATTAGTGGAATGTCTGTTCAGCTTGAATCTAATACTTGATAGTGCTGTGGCCAAAATTCTGAGCCAGAATAAGTACAATAATTTTGGTGTTTCTTTCATTCTTGAACTATGGCCCTTGTTTGTGAAACCCTTAGTTGCTTAAAGAATGAAAGGCTGAATCAACAGAAGTGAGAGTTGTAACATGGAGGGGGAGTGAAGCCATTGGAAATTCTCTTTGTCACAGGTGAGAAGGTAAGAGAAAAGCAGCATTCCTTGGCTTTATTTTTTTATGGCCAAAATAAGTAAAGTTTGTCAGATTCTGCTGGCTCTCTGATCAGGCCTGAGGTGCTTGGGTGTGATGACAATAACTAGGAGTCGTGATCATGATGTTATTTGTCCTGTAGATGCAGGTGGGTTTTGTACGTGGATACTGCGTGTCTCAAAGGGGAAGTTTGGGCATTCTTCAGAGATGCAGCAGGAAAGGGGAAAGATCTCACCTCGTCTTGTCTGGTTCAGCTGAATCAGTCCCAGCAAAGACAGCATACACAAATCATTCCTCAACAGGGAGGAAGAGAGGACAAGAGAGAGAGAGGAGAGAGAGGACAGAAAGAAGGAAAGAAGCAGAGCTCTAGGTTCAAGAGAGCAGCCTGCAGCTCTGTCAAAGGCCTTGCTATCCGCTTGCTCTCCATTCCTTTGTGTTGCCCTAGGAGGGAGGTGTTGCCTGACAGCACAAGACCAGTCAAAAGCAGGGAAACTCCACACTCACTTCAGCAGAGGGTAGGAAGTGTTTCAGTCCTAACCAAAGCACTGCTGGGTTTTCAATTAAAACCAGCCCCAAACAGCTGTGAGTTATGCCCAATAAGTTTAATAACTGAGGAAACCATAGCAAGTGACAACTACAAAATACAAAGCAGACATGAAAATTGATGACATAAAAGTGGGAAGGAATAGTGTCTGAAATGAAAACTGAAAGCAAAATATACTTAACAGAGGATCTGGGTTCAGATATAACACACACGGTCACATACAACACTGCATTAGTAACAGCACACACGGATACTCAATATACTGGGGGTTTTCACAGTTCTCCATTCCAGATGACAAGTGAATTGATGTTTTTATTCTCTTACATAAATTCTTGTGCACACAACATCATCAGCACCAAAGGTCTGGAAAAGAAATAAAAATCAATCAGAAAAGATAGAATCAGCAAACATTTAACACCATTTCAAAGTGTTATTTTTACTAAAGTAACTCCTTCTGCAGCAGAAATGCTTTTTCTTATGTCTTTTGACAGATGAGAGTAAAGAAGTAAGTCTTTTTGAAAGAGGAATGCAATGTAAATGACCTGCTTTGCAAGGCAGGATGGATTTTGTCAGAATGATAAATGATGCATAAATTCTCTTTTTCTGTAGTTTCTTGGCATGAATTGATAAATAAACATGAGAAAATAAAGTGAATTTGGAATGTACTGTTATATTTAGAAACAGTTGCTGCACTTTGAACTAGAAATGCTGAGGTTGGGATTCAGATGTCATGTTCCAAATGCATTCTTTGATATTTGCAGATATAAATCCAAGCAGGTAAATGAAGTCAGTGGAGGAAAGATGAAGACCAGAAGGATGTACACCTGTAAACATAATGCTGCTGCAAGAGGCTGACAGCCCATGCTGGGATGCCAAACCCTCTCTTCCAGGCTGGAGTGTTGGGAGTGTCAATGACAACCTTCCTTCAGAACACTGTGCCCTTAACCATGATTAGGGCCTGGAATGCCCCACAGATCATCAGGACATGTAGGCAGGACAGTGACTGTGGGCTGTCGGAGAAAGCCACCTGAACCCCAAAGTGTTTGTAGGTGATTTCACATCTGGCAGGCTAAAATTTAAGCAATTAAGAATGAAGGAAACAATAGGGGCGAGAGTGAGGAAATACAGATTGCAAAAACCTTCACATTCAGCTATGCCGACAGAAGGTTTTGATTTACAAAAAACTTCACATTCAGCACTAACGAGCTCTGAGGTGGGATGTCTGGCTGTGGTCACTGCCAAGGTCTCACTGCAAAGCATGCAGTAAGAACTACCCCAGTGCATTATGAAAATTCAGCTGGGCTATTTGTTTTAATGCTTTCTACACCTGTTTTGGCCAATATTTTGAAAAGACTTGGCTTTCAAACTGACTCTGGCTTGAATTTTGTTCACGTTGTTGGGGACTCAAGTCGGTTAGTATTTTGGAGATACAGACTTTGGTTTTTTGCACATCAATATCATATCAGTGCTTAATATACATTTTTAGATTATACATGAATACATCTGAAAACTAACATTAAAGGATATGGATAGTTCTCTACTGTCCACGGCATCAGCTGCAAATACCCTCACTATGGCTTCCTTCAACATTTCCAAATTATCCACAGAGGCAAAATTATTTCAGCAGTTTTGCCAGAGAGAGGAAGTAAGAGTCAAGACCATCCAGGGCTTGAGATTTTCTGTGGAGACTGTAAGGTCCCTGCAACAGTGATTGTCTTTCACATTCAGGCACTGCTAAGCACAGGGAGGTTTGGGACCCTGCTGCTACTTCAACACAAATCATAAACAAGAGTGAAACAGTTCCTGTGTAGTGTTGTCCTGGAGCTGGCACAGCCCCAGTCTGACAGCTGGAGCTGCACAGCCATGCAGCCCCATCATAGATGGGAGTGGGTGCCACATCAGCCAGTTCTAACAAAAAAGGCTGCAGCAGCCCTTGGCCAAAACTCATGTAACCTTCCTGACAAATTTATGTCTGTTATTTCAGGGAAGTTAAGAGAGAAACTCCTTCCCCTAAAGCTGTGCAACAGCAGTTATTCTCAGAACAGATCAGCAGTTCTACTCAGAAGGAACACTGCAGGGAAAAGTAGATTGAAATAGATGTGATTCATGCTGCAAGGGAGCCACTGTAGATCTGAGCATCTGAAATTGCAGTGTCCAGTTCCCAGACTGTGCTCTGGGCAGAGCTTGCTCCTAAGACATCAGTGTATTCTGGCTGGCAGCTTCCTTGGAAGATTCATTGGAAGGAGGGAGTGTGGAAATAAAGACTAAAATTTGTGGAGGAAGAAAAGAGACATAAGACTATCTGGGAAAGCTCAGCAGTATGGGTCACCACAGACTGACTGCTTTGCACTTAGAGAGTCACAGCTCAGCAGGTTTGTGACACAGGACACTGGCTCCTCATTTTGTACTTCCAACATCCAGCTCCAGCTAGACTTCTGGACTTCCGAAAATTTCAGACAAAGGACTACATTCAAATTACTCTGGACAAAAATCAAGTGCAGAAAACATGGACACATTCAGGGAACCCAAATTAAAAAAAAATCAGTTGCTACACACAAGAACTCTGCAACACACCAGTCTCACCATCTGGAAAATCACTATAGTTTAACACAATAATGTCTTTAAATCTAGATTGCAAAGAGATAGAAATCATGCAAAGCACAATTACAGTTATTCTGGAGTACCATGTAACCAGTGGGCACTTCTCAAACAACCAAGACATCCTTTACTTGAAGACCCAGCTTAGGTTATGTGGCCTCTGACCTGTTTCAGGAATAAGCTGCACTTTTTAGCACTTAGATTTCATACCTTATACACATTCAGATGATTAACAATGCAATTGAAGCCCATAAATAAAGGGCTTTATTGTCGGGGTTATGTACAGGTTTAAATGTGGACTTACACAAAAGGTGCTTTCCTATCTTATTATGACTTACTATCATTTGTTGATAAAACTCCACTCAGTGTTACTAAAGAAAACAAGGAGGAAGGAACATGTTCAAACTTGCTGTGTTCTTTTTTCTTGTGATAATTCACAGAAATGTCTAATGTACAGCTGGGCCCAAGGTCAGGGGAGGATCCAAATCCAAAGGCTGTTATTCCTCTATACTTCACACTTAAATCCTTGTATTTGCTGGTAGGATAAAGCAGTTTAGTGTCTATGGTTCTAATTCTAGACTCAAAAGAAATGATAGTTCCTGTTCCAATAAGCAGACTTTAAAGATTTCCATGACCCAAAGCAGTAGAACTTCCAAATGAAAAGAGAATGAGCAATCCTGGCTATTTGGTGGTGAAATTTCATCAGAGCAACTAAAAAAGTTCAATGCTACCAAACTGTAATTCTGATGTAACGAGAAGATGCAGGATTTTCCAATACCACCTTCTCATCAGCTTGGAAAGGTCCCACTTATCTCCTAAAATGCTACAAGGCAAGGCTTCTATCTAAATCTAAAATAGGATTTTAAATGTGCAACAACTGCAAATTACAGAATTGTTTTCTTCACTTAGCTTGTCATAATCTGTAGCTAAGAGTCCAAAAGCACACTGCAAACAAAGCCCTGCACAGGGGGATAATCCAATAAATTGACCTCTCTCAGTTCACTCAAAATCTGATGACCACTTACATCATGAGAGATTAAAAGAGAATTACAGGGCAGTAATATATTTCTGTAGGAGCAAATCTGCTTTTTGAAGCCCTTCTTTATAAACATTTGCTGAGGAGCCTTTGTGGTAAGTGGAGCACACAGTATAATGAGGAAGACTGTCATTGTAACAATCACCTGGGAAAGATCACTTCTGCCAGTGTGCCACTTACCTGCTCATGACTGATCAAAATGTAGAGGCAACTTACAAAAGGAAGACAGAATCCATCAGCAACTGATGGAGAAAAGAAGGTATTATTTAAATGAATCCTCAGAAAATGCTTTGTCCTCATGGAAACTTCCATGTTATCTAGAATAAAGATAAAAATCTTTACAGCGAAGGCATGTTCCCTATTTCCATTCTCCTCCTGACTCCCATTATATTTTAGGAAAGAAGTTGATCCTTACAAGGCCACAGGCACTGAATGTGCAGCCCCCACTTTCAGACTTGGCTATTAACAGCAAATCACCCAATACGCAACCTCATGTTCCTCAGGATATCAATTGACAGCACCATGCAAAATTAGGTGATTTCTCAAGGAGCCTAAATGTCAGTATTTGTGTTTGAGCACTGCTATATGATACAATTTCCTCAAAGTCACGCAGCAAATGCATGACAGAGATCTGAGACAATGGTATCTCCCAGTTATAGCTGAAAGCCAGAGGACATTTAAGCTACAAGTGATATTATAAAAGGCTGCATTCAGGATTGGGTGCAGCCAAAATGCAAATGCCTTTGGCTTCTTTCTTTGTTTGGTATGCGATCTAGACGAGGCTGTAGTAGTGAGCAGGGGCTGTAGATCCTTAAGCCTCCTTGTAAATCTGCTCATGGCAAAGAGTAAATTAAAGCATTAGGCCCATGCAACACACACGCGTGCATTATCACAGGCTTCTGAACTTCTGTCAAGGCTGCTCTAATGAGGACAGCAGCAACCCCCTCATTCTGAGCTTGATATGACTAGACCCTGCTTTTGATAATTGATTCTGTATAAGATCACTCTCCAAAAATTATCGAAAAGTTAAACACTCAGATAGTTTTGACACTGTTTCATACAAGGCTTAGGCACATCTCGCATTTCAGCATTCCGCTGCAAAATCTCCTTCCAAATCTGCATTGCCCCTTCTCACCTACTGTGTTTCATTTCAGAAGTCAGCAAAATAATTTAAAAAATGTTCACTCGCTCATCTAGGCTCCAGAGTTCACCAGTTTTAATCAGCTATGGCATGATTTTTCTGAGGAGGGAATGTAGCATAGAAACCACGCTTGAACACCCCCCCACCCCCAGTGTTCTGATCTTTGACCCTTACTACAATTGATTCTGAGAACCCCTGTGTGATAGGTGAACTGTGTAAAATGTGGTCAGAGGCAGTTTTTAAAGACCCTCTTCAGTAATCATCCACTTCAAAATGTTTGTGTGTTACAGATTAAACTTAAATCTACAGAGGCATGAGCAGCCGTGAAAGCAGCAAGGCACCTACAATTTGAATATAAATGTGTCTCATTTGAATAGCCAATATTTGTAAGCAGCATCCTTTAACTTTGTGAAGAGCAGACCTTTTGTACTTCTGACTTAAATAAGTGATTGATAGCTCATTAATGTCCCTGACAAAAACACACAAGGATAACAAAAACATTATGAGTATAATAAGGGGAAGAAAAGGCACTTAATTCCAGATCATAATTTTCAAGCAAATAAAAAAAAAAAAATTCTTGTGTATATTCTGATCTTGACTGCTCAAATGCTAATCCAAGTATAGTTTATGAATGTAGAATTGTAAATACAGATATCCTGACTCTGTGTATGCATTACAATCCTAAAGTACAATACAATATAAAGATACAGTCAAGACAAATAAATGTGGACTTTGGTGGGGAACTACCCTTTCCACCCTCCCTTGCTTGCATATTACATGTAGTTTTTAACTACATTGTTCAGTAATTCTAAACATGCAGTGCTGCAATCCCAGCAAGTGCATCAGATGAGATTAGAATAAACAGCTCTGATAAAAGAAGTTGCAATGTTCTAGTTTTAGATCAATGTTCTGGTTTTCAGGCCATATTTTTTATAACGCAGAACTTGATCCTCCTTCTCTTCCTTGGCTGAAAGAATTCTTTTATTTTAACAGGACTTCAGGCCAACATCTGTCATTGTACGAGCCAAATATTATTTATCTACTAATAAGAGCAATTTTATTCTCCATGCTGCAAGGAGCTAAGGAGAACTGAAGGCAACTGAAGGCAAAGAAAACCTTTGCTAACGAAATAGTGTGTTCTCAGCATCTGTGTACCAGAGGATATGATGCGACTTGGAAGACCATCATTTTACGCCAAGGAAATATCTTTGAAGAACATAAGGAATTCTTCTGCCAGGATGCAAGAAAGATTGATAATTACAGAGTAATATGGTTTCTATTTTAGCTCTGTGGTAGTCATGGCAAATAAACACTGATTTTTTTAAAAATTATTATTATGTGGGATAATAAATGCATTTTATTTAATATGCTGTGTTGGAGAGAAAAATATATCCTTACACTAGGAAAATACCATAACCAAATGGGTCCCCTAAGCAATGCAGCATTTTAGATCAAAATTATGTGGCAAAGCTCCAACATTTATGCAGCCAATACTAACAGAGGAAAACTAATTCCTTACCCCCTGCCTGTTACCCCAAGCCTTTCTTCAATTCATGTCTCAGTCTAACACAGTTTATATTCTTTCTTGCAACTTCTTTCATACTGGGTATGACTTTTCTTGATTTCTTCTGCAAATACATCTAATAGCAAAGAAAGGATCTCAAGACTTCTTGAAAGATTTCTTTGGATAGAGAGACAGAAGCAGAGCCTTACTGAAGCACATCAGAGAGAGTAAAGGAACAGAAGACATTTCTTAGGTAAGCAGGGAGATTTGAGAAGTGTGAAGATGGAAATTGTTAAATATTTGAAGCAATATGGGCAGCAAAACTGAATGAGAATGAATTTCAGGTCTTAAGATCCCTAAGAAAGCTCTGAGGGTGGAAGAAGAAAGAAAGGAGAAGACAGAGATCTCTTCTTACTGTGATCTTGGTTTTGAAGAAGCAAGATGTAACTCAGGCTCAAGGAAATTTGCCAAGCATAAAATAAAATAATCTAATGTTGAATCGTTGTTCACTGGAGCGATGAAAAACCCAAACACAGTGGAGAGGCAAGAGATCAAAAGAATCTTCTCACTCTTATCCTACCTTGTTCCCTTTTATAGCTGCTGAACACACCTCAGCCAATCCCTTCAAATAGTTTAGCTTCTAAAGCCCAATTCTCCGAAGGAATGTTCTGGGGCTTTAAAATTAGACACCACAGACAAGAAAATGTAGCTTATTCTTTTCTGTCTCTCTCCAAACAGTAGAACCTTTTGTTGCCTCCCAGAAGGGTTAATTTTGGCCATTTCAGCTTCTGCAAAGGACAAGAGGTCTCACACCACCACTACTCCCAGAAGCACCTCATTGTTGAGCTTTTGGCTGTCAGATCTTGAATGTCAACCCACGTATGTAAAAGATCTGTACATTCAGTTCTATCAAATGTCACGAGGGCTTGAAAACACTTATCCTGAGGACCATTTATTGTCATAATACTTAATAAAGCAAAAGGGGTCGCTATGCTTAAAGAGGCAGGAGAATGAAACCGTATGTCATATTGAATATTAAAAAACGCAGAGAGCGTGATCTGGATCACTTGGAAACAAATACCAAATTTTCATAATGGCCACTGTAAAATCACACATTGCAACCAATTAACGTCATTCCAGCTTGCCAGAGACGGGAAGGGGATGGGTCTGGGGAAATGGAAACCACAAAAGAGTTAACAAAGCCTTTACATATAAATCAGGATCATTTTAGATAAGAGTAGGGAGATGAAATCACCATAACATCAAGTGCTAGATCACTAGCAAAACAGTACATGCCATTCTGGTTTTCTTAGGGAAATTGATAAATTGGACAGGGTTAAAAAAGCACTCAAATAATGATTCAGTGAAAGCTTTCTTTACACTGAAAGACTCAAGGTCTTCCTATGGTTTAGCTTCACAACCAGTAAGTTCTTCTAAGAGGTGACGCGATCAGCGGTGTTGAGAGAAGTATTTGCAATGAGAAATTTTAGGCATATTGTTTAGGTTCTTTGATACAAAATATGTAATGACTGGAAGTTGAATCTACACATACACAGATGAAAAGAAATGTGTATATTTTAATGGCGAGGAAATTAACCAGTAAACCAACTTCTCGCAAGTTCTGAGTTCCTATAAATGGAAATATTTTAATAAGAAGCAAGTTGTTCTAATTTATATCCTATTGGAAAAATAATTAATTCAGAAAAGTACAACAGACTGTGTTAAACAAGAAAATAGGTTAGATGGCTTTAAGTCTTTGAATCACTCTGGTTTCTTATCCAGCTTCATTATTCTTCCCCAGCAGGGTAAGTTCACATTGCTGCTTGCAGGAGGCAATTGTATTATGAGCAGCTTTCTTGCTTTGCTTGGAGCAGTGCACTTTATTTAACAGCTGCCCCATCAGCTTGTTGCTTAAATAATAAACTACAGAAATGCATTGTTAGAAAGCTGGAAAAGTTTCATTTTATCTAAAGATGCAAAGCAGAGATCAAAGTACTTTGCCTCCTAAAGTTTTGTGATAATATAAAGAATTCCAGTGGTTGAGTCAAAAGAAATTATGCAGCATTGGAGTATTCATTCATTAGAAACCAGTGTGATTTCACTGACAGCACAGGTCCTCATAAGGGGTGGGTGAACAGTTCCAAGATGTCTGGAATAATATTAACACCTTAGAAGCTTTTTGTTTAGACTTGATTAGGTTTGGATCCTGTTTTTGTTTCAGATGCAGTCTTAAAAAACAGAACTCCACCTGCTTTAGAGAAACATTGGGGAGGCTCTTCGTTTTTTAGAGTGCAGAGGTTTAGTTAGGGCCACAGTTTGAAATAAAACATCCCTGCTTTGATGTTTTCTTACCCACCACTCCAGGTGGCTGTCTTCCATGCCCAAACTAATGAGGTGTAGCAGTCTAATCAACTATTTATCCAGAATTCACTAACAAGAACATGTACAATAAAATGATTCTGAACTTCAGCTGAACTGTGCTCCCAGGTCTTTACTGAGGTGTGGACCCGGGTAAATTAATGTGGAGTGACTGCTGAGAAAAGATGCAGCGAGGAGAACTCTCACAGAGGTAAGTGAAGCCTGAACAAACCAGCGGTATGAGATGGAGGGTGGGCAGGGCCAGGCGGCTGCAGAGGGGTTGTTTAGAGTGCCCACAGTCACCCTGCTGCCACATGGAAGCTCCCACACTGCTGGGGGGATGTTGGCTGACAGCAAATGTGCAAATCTGAGTATTTCTAAGAAACTCGTGGAGGCAATTCTGAATCTGACTCGGAGGTGATCAGGGGATTGGGGAAGGTGGCAGAGATATGGGAGGAAATCACATATTTTTCATAAACAGGAGAGATTAGAGCATGGTAACAACATGCATATTTTTCCTGCAATACACCATGTGACTGTGGATAAGAAATAACATTATGCACATGCCTAAAAAGAAGATTCTCCGGAAATGAGGTCAAATGCCTTGATCTCATTTTCACTAGAGAAAATCTGCAATAAATCAAGCAAGTTCTTTGATGATGTTGTGAATTTACAGACCAGAAGTGGCCTACTTGTGATTACCAGTACAAGTATGGTGAAAGTTTTAACAATCAAATGCAATTCAGAACATGCATATATCCCCATGTTTTTAAAAAAATAAAAAGAAAGGGAAAAAAGCCATGTATTAATCACAGGGTAGAGGATTATGAAAATGGTAGTCTTCCAGATGGATTTAAGTAAGGAAAAATAATAACTCATACTGTGTGGTAACAAAGAAACCTCCTAGGCGTTTATTCTTTGAAATTCCAGGGGGGAAAGAGAGGGAACAAGGAAAGGTGAGGCATTATATAGCCCCCTGCTCAGGGAAAAGATAGTTGGACGATAGCCAATAGGGTCAGAGAAGGAAGGAAGGGTTATTCTATGTGGTAAGGAAACTCCAGAGGGTCAGAAGGGAGAAACCATTCCCCTAGAGAATTACAACACCTGTTAATATGGTGCATGCATTGAGCAGGTTCAAGATTCTTACCAAAATCAGCTCATCATTAGCTAATTCTCGAGTCCAGTATGTTTTGGGACCATCTCCCTCAATAAGAGTTTGTTTGCAATAGATCTTGTTTTCATTCTCCCAAGTGGCCAAACTCTGCAGGCAAGAAAACCATTAGGAAATACATTAATTATATTCCCGAGCAGCATGAGACAGAGACAACAATGAGGAGTAGTGAGAATAATTGCACTAAAGGAGCAACACACAGATAGATAAAGGCAAAGGAAAAAAAGTCATCAGTGGAAAGTGGTGAAATGAAAATTAAGGTATGATGGGGCATTTTGGAAAGAGGTATGTATTAGTAACAAAGTAATTGCAAATGTGTCTTTTCAGTGTGAAGCCACTCAGTTTCCATCAAATGCTTGATGTTGAAAAGTGTAATTCAGGAACATGCTAACGTAGTGTCCACATTCTCAAGCATCTTTGTATGCATGTGATTTGATGGCATGTTATTTATCACTACAAAGTCCCCTAAGAGTAAAAGCATAAACAATTGTATATATCATGTTGTGGTCATAAATAATGCAGTATTTGTCACTTACAATCTTTCCTGCTCTATGGCACTGTGCCAGGTTAACTGTGTATTAAACATATTGAGCTAACAAACTAGAATAAATCAGCTAAATCAAAGAAACATTGTCAGAATTCAAGTGTTTGTGACTTTAGTTTTTTAAGGTTGTGATCCTAGAGATTGAAATACCTTTGGGCATTTTTCAAAGCATTTGAATAATGAATATGAAACCACTGAAAAATAAAAGAATCTGAAACTACAGGATTCTGTTTAACAGACAAGCCCTGTCTGTTGCTGGCTCTGTTTCACTCACGCACTGAACTATTACTCCACAGTGCAATGGAGCAGCTGTGCAGAAGGATGCCCTGTAATGAATGTTCAAGTAATTGCTTTATAACTACACAGGGGAGACAATTATTAGTCTGTGATTATACACATATACATATACATATACATATACATATACATATACATATACATATACATATACACGTGTGTGTGCATATATATGACTAAATTCAAGTTAACACTGCCCATACTTCCCAAGGGAAAAACCCCTTTACTGTGATTTAAAATTAGTTGTTTACTTTTAAAATATTTCTCAAAACAATAGATTTTATAAGCCAACAAGCCATCTCAAATGGCAGTTACAGAAGCTGTGCCTTGAAGTACAACCACATATGATTCCCTCTTTGTCTGCACAATGGATCAAGTTAGTTGGCAGTACAAAACCCTCCAGCCCATAAAGTATATCAAAATCTTTCACCAGTCAGCAGTTTTGCCAGATACTGCAAACTACATTCTGGAGTATGATTTTATTACCTGTCAGTTTCTGCTCTGTGGCCACATCTTGGTTATATACACAGAGCAGTACAACTGATTCCTGAGAGCGGACTATAAATAATTTCACAACACATGGAAAAAATTTACTACTTCACAAAACCCATTTCTTTCAGGTTTTTCCAACTTTCATAGCTTGCAGCCGTAATTATTGTTTTTCCATCTGCAGCGATAAATCCCTCCCTAGAAAGCAGGTCAAATTTATCTTATATGCATTATGTATGAAGACACTTTTTCTGAACAAGATAAATTAACACAGCCAGCAACATTTCCTGGACAAACTGTTAAATATACGATAACTCGTCCTAGAGAGCAAGTGGATGTTCTAAATATTCACTGATTCTCAAAATCCGCTTCCTTTTTCATAAATTTATGTTGACAGCAATTGAACTGAAGACAGTAAGTTCTGGATTTTTAGTGATAAAATGGTCTCAAAAGCTGACCCATGAATTAGGAGAGATCATATGTTGGGAAGTTGATTATTTCACCAACACTGGATACTTTTAAAACTGGATCCTCATTCATACATTCTGATAATCTTTATTTGTACGTGTTTTATAAGAGTTTTATATATACTTATATATACTTCTTTATCAGAGGAAACTGCCCGAAGAGAGCATAAGTAACCCATGCCTTCCATAATGGTTTTCAAAAGGCAGCTATGACCACAGCCCAGTTCCCCAAACCTCAGATCCCACATATCTACACCAGCAAAAGCCTGGTGTCAGATGGTGCCGACTTAAATCCCCCTCCATAGCCACAGAAGTGGTTACAAAAGTAGAGGAGCAGGGTCTCACACACAGAATCAAGCCCAAAACGCTCCAATGAATGCCCTCTAATGGAGTTCTGCTCAAGGAGATGGTGTAATTGTGGCTGGTACAATACAAGCTGAAAGTCTGTCTTATACTGTTAAAGAGCTATTTATCAGTAAATTGGACACATGCACTTCGGCAAGGGTGTGAAAGGATTTTGGCCCCAATCTACCAACAATCTGTGATCCTGCTTGAGCACTTATCAGATTCGATCTAGGACAAAAGCTATGTCAGATTTGTGCACTAAATCCTGACTCTTGAGGTCTCTCTTGCCCCACCACCTCCCATGTTTCTGTCAGGGTCAGAAGCTGGGGAGAACTTTCACTGCAGCTGAGGTCTTCAGGGGAGAGAGAAGTAAAAAGAGAAGAACTAAACCCTGCCAAGCTGGAAACCAGATACCCGAACTCTGCTTTCGGGACCTGTCATGTCCTGTTGCCTCCAGATTTCAGTTTTATCCCGAAAGAGGGATAAGAGAAGTGGTGACCACCAAGAACCCCCAAGAGTACTTCTGGTAAGAGGGTGGAGGGCAGCAATGCTGCTGTCTCGGGCCATGGGCAGCAGATGTGTTTGTCACATCTAACAAGAACTTGGTAACACACACGGTCCCCACAGACATGCACATGCCCCAGTTCTCCTCCTACCCTGCACTTTCGGCCGTCCACCGTCTCCTCCTCAAAGCTCTCCCCGATTTTGAAGTTGATCTCAGTGGTGCGGACAGTGGTGGAAGTTTTGATGTAAAACTGGTCCCCGTCCTGGCGGATCTCCACATGGGGCTTGGAGGCGGCTGCCACCGCCACTTTCCTGAGCATGGCATTTACACCTGGGCGAAGCGGGGAGGAAGCAGAGCTTGAAGTCGCCAGCCGTGACCTGGGCTGCCCTCGGCCAGCATCACGCAGATCGGGGATGGGGCGAGAGGCCGGGGCGCGGCGCCCCGGCAGCTCCGCACGGCCGGCACACGCGGGCTCCCGCAGAGATCCCCGCGGCACTACGCGCCAGCGGCAGCGCGGCTCCCCGGGCAGGACCGCCGGCTCCCGGAGGTGAGGCGGGGACCGTGCCGTGCCTCGACCGCCCCCCCCCGCCCCGGGTAGGGCTGTGAGCCACGGCTCGCACCGGCCGGAGCCTCTCCTGCCCGCGGCCGGCGCACGGAGCTCTCCTGGGAGACACCGGAGCGCGGCCGCAGCTGCCACCCCGTGTCCCCTCCCGCGGGCCACGGCCCGCTGCCCGGCTTCCCCGCGCCTCACCCAGCGCCTTGAGTAGCTCGTCGAAATTCTCGCTGCTCCTCATCTTCCAAGTGCCGGCGAAGTTGGGCATGGCGGGGCGGGCGCTGCGGAGGGCGGCAGGGACGCGGCGCTGCTGCTCGCTCTCCGGCTCAGGCACCTTGTGAGCGGGGCG
>VXBN01010350.1:1092977-1117764 GCA_013397395.1 Sinosuthora webbiana
ATCCATCCATCCATCCATCCATCCATCCATCCATCCATTCACCATCTATCCTTCCTGCCCTCTCCATCTATCACTGTTTGTCGTCTGCCTTGCAGGCTCCACAGTCGCCTCTCCTGGGGCTGCCCAAGAACCAGAGCCCGATTATCACTTGTCCCACAAATGAGGTGGACAGCGAGGACTTGATGAAAAGCCCCAGAGGCAGGCAGGGAAAGCAGAAGGCAATCCAACCAGGCTCAGTCTCTCCAGGCTCACGCTGGGCTGACCCCACCACGGTAGGGCCGAGGCACGGCAGTCCATTACACCTCAGCCCGAGCTCCCCGCACGCCAACCTGCCCCCAACACTGCTCACCGGGGCAGCCAGCAGCTCCAAGGGGTGCCAGGGATCACTGCCCTTTCCAGGACAGGGAACTGCTGTAAGGAAGCAGTCACTGCCCTGAGCCGAGTCTCCCCTTCGAGAAGGGTGAAGCACAAAGATGCACGATGCCTAAAGCATTCCCCGGCCCACAGCTCACGTTCCCTCAGTGCTTTAGGGCACCATGGGCAGCAGGGACATGTAGGAGCAGAACTGGCATCAGGAGGAAGAGTGTCCGTGGCGGTCAGAAGCTTTTATGGAGAAACACACCAAGCTATTTCACACTTATGTAAATTAACACCAGCTAATTTAAAAGATTTGAGTGCTGTTCTGAGCCTCTCATACTTTCCATGACCATTTCTATTGTCTTTGCTTTGAATCCCTCAGTTTCAGGTCAAAGATGCTAGATTAAAGTTCCTTATTGCAGCTGATTTGTCAACATGATAAAGTGGAATGGAATTTGACAGGTCAAGGCATATGGAGTTTTTCTGCTGCTGTTGTGCATAAGGAAATACTCAAAACATTCAGAGGCCTGTGATTTCCCACTCACAACAGAGCCAGATGTATTTTAATTATAGGAAAACCTTTGCTGAGCCAAGTCCATGGTACATTCACAACTATGCTTTACTCGTTAGATTCTGTAAAATGAATATGTAGGTTACTTGAGTTATGTATAAAATGTGTTTACCCCTGGAAAATGAATAGTTCTGGGAGTTACAGTAGTATATTAGGCAGGATTCTATATATGCTGAAATTTGCTCTCATTTTTTATTCCAGGAAGAATTTCACCTGAGTAAGAACGGTAGAGCAGAACCAAGTATTTGTCTGTTGATTGTCACTCTTTTTTCTACTGATTTGTGTTTCTGCCTTTTCAGAAGAACACCCTGGAGACCAGCCATAGCTCTTTAAGTGAAATATTTTGATGAAAAATCTGGGGTTTTTTTCCAGGAAATGAACATTTCAGAGAGAAATATCTGTTTTCAATAATAGGGTTTCTCTAAAAAGAGAAACAGAACAAGACAAACAAAACCCAAAAACCAGAGCATGAAGCATCCTTCAGTTGTTTTAGTAAATAACAATAAATTAGTCTCCATCTGAAATACTTTGTTGAAAATTTCAAATCGCCTCAAAGAAAAACACTTGTGGGAAAAAAAAAAAGACAGACAGAGAAAATATTTCCTATTGCAAGTAGGTTTAAGATTTTCAAATGTAAGGCTGCAGGCCCAACAAACACATACCAAGCCTGTATATTGTATGAAACACTGAAGAAAAACCCTGCTCCGACCTTCAGTTTCAACTTCCCAATTGCACAACTGAAAACATGCTACCATGGTGCAGCTTTGCTTCCAGAATCCTGCAGAATGTGTATACCTGGAGCCCAGCAGAAGTGTTATGGCTCACTCTTTGCAGGACAAAGTTCTCAGGTACCTTATGACAATGAGTATGAGCACCATAAACCAGATGGGAACTCCTATCTCTCCGTAAGAAAATAAACTGGCTCAGAAGATTTTAAGGAATGATTCTTTAAAGGGCCATTTAAGTTCTTTTGTTTGCTGACCCACTGATACAAACAAGAACTATTCCAGCAGATGTCACCTGAGAGAATGTGTCTAAGATGTTCTAGGTGTTGCACTGTGGCCATTGACCAAGAGGGAGCTTTCAAAATACCCTTCATCTATGAAGTGGATCAGGCTGGAAGGAAGAATTGCCTTCAGTCAATAACGGCTCTATTCTGCAATGGCAGCACATTGAGCTATTTATCCTAAATATAGAGATATTAAATTCCATTTTTATATATGTTTTAATCTTACCTAAGTACTATGAGGCACTGATCCACCTATACAAAACAGCTTCTAAAACAAAAACCCAGTTACATTCTGGCATGTCTAACTGCCTGTCTGTGGCAATGTGTACAGATTCACACCTTAAACAGAAAGGCAGTTGCGTTCCAGCACTGTGTAAAGCAGGCCTAGCAACTATTGAGAATTAGACCTGGAAGTTCAACCCCAGAAGCAGTTGCTCCCCTCTGAGAGTGAGGGCATACTGCTGTCAGCATAGGCAGGAGACAGGCACCTGCATTTCCAGAGCCAGTGGCTTCCCTCTCCCCTGTAGTTCTTCATGTAGACACGTAGTTGTACTGATCACCAACCGTCATTCTCCCCTTACCCTTTGAGTTACACTTCTTTTTGTATCCTTTCTGCATGCTGCTTCTCTTTTCTTAATTTGATTTCTTAATATGATTTCTTAAAAATTATAATTTATGATTTTCATATTTTTCTCAAAAATAAGCCTTCATGTTTCTCTGGATTTACTAATTAATTTAGAAGTCATCATGAGTTAAACTCCAAACTCAAAAGAAACCTAACTTTACTCCAACAAAAGTTTAAAAGCAAAACATCTCTAGTATTTATGTCCCTTAGTACAGCCTAAGGTCAGTGAGAAAAATGGTCTTTTTGTTTTTCCATCTGGTGTTTCATAAAAACATTGTGGATTGTAATCCCATTGCATGGTGGAACATAAATCCCCACTTAGGCTGATAAGGCAACAGAGCGAGATGTAACTTAAATGGCAACAAATTTCACGTAGTTTATGCACTAGTTACACCAATTAATTACATATAAACTAATAAATTATATAAAAGTCAGTAAGAGCTGAGTTTCTATTTTACAAGCTGTGATCATATCAGTTAGCTCAATGCCGTGAGACTCATTTGCATGGTGACTGGTTTGAAGGAAAGGGAAGGAAAGATAAGGAAGAAAATATGGAAAGAAGTTTAAAGGAAAGGAAAACAGAGGTGTGATGTAAGACCCATGAGGTATATAGGACCGTTACAATAAAAAAAATTAAGACAGAATGTGAATCAGGATCAGTTTACTGCATGTTGGATCACTCAAATGAAGGACAGAAAGAACATCACTCTGGCAGACACGACTCAAATCTCTATTTGTTATAAAGTGAAGATCAGAAAGTTATACTGATTTGCATTAGCTGAGAATGCTGCCCATGGGTTTACTTTAGCCCCCTTCATAGATTCTTTTTTCCTACCACTGCAGCAATAGGAGATGTTTATCAGGTCATGCTGAAATAACCCAGACTAGATGACAGTTTTACTTTTCTTTCAATCTCCTTCTGTATGTAATTTCCCCATTAATGTTATGAAAAAGTTTGATTTTCAAAACATGCCCCTCGGCATTTTTCCCCTTGGCATTTATTTTACTTACCTGAATCCCCTAAGGCTGATCCTTTCCTACAGATGGACCCAATTAATCTTTCCAACAGTGCCTCTACGACAAAAGAAAGTAATATATGTACAGATGGGACCAGGGCACTCCATCATCTATACAAATAAGTGACCACTAATGTGACCAAAACTATCCCCTTGAGGTTATTGACTGACCACTGTGAAGTCACACAAGGCTCAGCGTAAACAATAGATTTTATTTACTAAGGTGGTACCCTAGGAAGAAAAAAAAGAAAAGAAGAAAAGATTAGTTTAAGAGAGAAAATAATAAATTATTTCTGACGTGAATAAATTATACAAACAGAAAGCAAATTGCCATCGTAAATTTATCTGCCAAATTAATTTACAATGGGCCTCTGGCATGACAATAGGTGAAATGTAATATGAATGTGTGCAACACAAACAGCATTTCTGCAGTGTTGCACCGTATATTCTACTGCACTCTTATTAAGTTGAAAGAATACTGACTATTCCCAAGCTGAAACGGTAGAGGGATTTCCAATGCCAAGATATCCTTTTGGTTTCTGAGACCTAACTAATAGGAAAGTTAATGAATTCTTGCACTGTTAGGGGCAAACAGTAAAGTGTTTGCCAGTTTTATGTTCATTAAGAAAAACATATATGATTATCTTAATTCCTTCCCTGTAATATTCCCTTTCATGGGGAACGAATTGATCTGTGTTCTTTCCCACAATCACACTTTAATCTGGCCACCTGCTCTATCTTCTGATGTGCTTAACCAAAGTAAAATTTGCTTCACTGGCTCTCAGAACAAAAGGCAGTTTGATTGTTGTTTCACTTGGGCATTAATTCTGCAGACTGCTGAGCAATTTGATCCTGATCCAGCAATGTATAGTAGCAATGTAGTAACACAATCACCATGAACTGTGCTTTAGAGGTGCTCATGGGTGTGTTTTCCTGGGCCAGTACCAGAATAAAGCCACAAATATCAGGAAAGAGGAAAATCAAGATCACTCTGTCTCGGACTAATGTTCTGTCTGTAATATAAATTAGTTTAGAACACTGTTTTGGAAAACGACTTACAAACTGTTAAACAATTTTCCAGAAGGGCCATCCTGAATAACCAACATCCAATACAGACTTTCAGTAGCTGGACCTTTTAACGTACATTTGAGCATTTGTAATGTAACAAATTTGAGCATTGACTTAGAATGTGAGGAACATAAGTGACATTGCCTTCTGTCCAAACTGGCCAGCTACCACCAGCTGCCTTGAATACTTCCTGCCTCCTGAAAGTCAGATTCTGCCTGTGGCTTGGGAGCTGAAAGGGAGTCATCAATCCCCAAACCCCTCTGGTTCAAACAAAGCAACATGGCAGAAAGCGACAGCTTAGAAACAACATTAACAATCTGACAATTTAAAAATACAGTATTGTCTGAACAGGAAGGAAAAAAAATCTATTCACATGATGAAACAGAACTTTCTGTTTTATTGGGCAAAACAATGTACTTCAGAAAGAGAAAACTAAACCAAAGATTTATTGATTTCAGAATCCATGGCCTGGGGTGGAAGTCATCCTCTGTGAAGAGCATTACACATGTTTTAATGGGGTTTTTTGTGGAACTCTTAATCGAGGGTGGCTCTCTGAATGAAGAAGGTCCTGAAGAGTCCCAATAGGTTTTTGACAAACTAGCAAATAAGACATTAGTGTCCATTTCTCTTTCCCCAACTTTCCTTTCCTTTATCTTAAAGAAGCTATTCAGATTGATTTGATTACTCATGGGGGTGTTTCCCTTCAGCACAATACTTTCACTTCAGACAAGATAACAAACATCTCTTTAAGCAGTCAAGTCACCCCACTTGCTCACAGCCACCCTAAGACAAGCACTAAGCCAGAAGAATAGAGGATCTGAGGCAGGAGCTTCCTAGGTTCCTGAGGCTGGGATACACTGGTCTACATAAATCTCTAGGGGATAAGATCAAGCAAGCTCCAAGCCAAAGAGTCCTTCACAGGTATGTCCAACAGTCAGGAACCAAGTTCCTGTTCCCCTATCAGACACTTTTAAGGAAATAGCTCATAGGATGCATTTTTTAGATGTCTCCAAATGTGCACTTCAGTCAGGCAAAGGGTAGAGATGTAGATAAAGCAGTTCTTAAAACCCAGCCGTTCCTTTGAGCTATTATGTCTGGTAGTTTCCCCATGCGGTCACTACAAAAACCTGAACAATACTAGAAAGGTGAGAGCCATGCTCTGGATGTCACAGCCTTGCTTTGCTCTTTCAGGCTGTGACACTGCTGGAGTTTGGTTGTTAAATTCGAAATGCTCCCTATAATTACTAATGCAGAAGAGTTGTTTCTTTCCCCTTAAGGGGTTACTACGACATTTGAAACCAGGGATTTTCATAGAGGCTTTCGGGAACCCAGCAATCCTCCTCTCCTTGAACAAAAGGCATTAATAAAGCCGTGGCTGTCAATAGAAAAGTAATCAAAATGTGTCAGCTCTCTGAAGACAATGCAGGTCTATTAAGATGGACTTAGCCAGGCAGATGGACTGAGCTGATACGTGGTCATTAGAGATTCTTAAAGGACCTTCGTCTCCAGGGATAGAGGACCCCAGTATTTTTTCCAAATGTCCAGAAGAAGAATGAGTGAACTCAAAGGAATATATTCTCATTTAGGTCTGGACTGAACTCCCAACAGGGCCATGTCCTGAAGCTATAGAAGCCGTGCCATTTGCACAACCACAGGTTTTACTCTGGTGTCCTGACCTTTGTGTATGTGCTGAATTCAAAAGCCTTCCACTACATCTGGCAAACAAAAAGACAAAAAGAAGATGAAGAAACTTCATTTTCCCTTTCCTAACAAAACAGAGTATTTAGCATTCCACATAAATTAGAACCAGGAAATAGGGATCTTATCCATTAATTCAATTTAAAATTCCAAATGTCTTTGAAAGGTTTTTCATCAGCCTATTTTGAAGCAATAATAAGTCTAAGATTTTTGAGCTAGTTCTTACCAATACAAACAGCTATAACTGTACTAGTTCCAAGGAAGACACAACAATTTATACTATGAGAAGATGAGGTCGAGAAATACGTAATTCAGAAGTGCTTTAACTGCTATCAATTCTTCTCCCAGCTTTGTTTTGTGCTGCTAAACTTTGCTCAGAAAATGACCTAGAGTACAACTGCTCCTTCTATTGTTAACCCTCTGACCTTCTAAACTAACATCCTTTGCTCTTTCTAATTCAGAAGATTTCTGGGGCTTATTAACTGAACAGGCTAAGTGACCGTTCCCAACAGAAACCAGAGTCCCTGACAAGGAGGTCATTGTTTTCCAGGCTTCCTCCCTAGTACTAGATCTGCAGATTTCAGACTGAAAAAGAATAATGCAGACATTCTTTGTCTAAACATTATCTGGAAAGCATCAAGATAACTCAGGCCACTTCCTCGCCAATTAAGATTAGAGAGGTCATCTCTGGGGACCTAGGTGATTATGGGCACAGTTTTCAAACTTGGATGATGAAATTTGTAGCAAACTATATCATGAGGCATCTAAATAAAAGAACATCAGTCTTCAAAATTAATTATAATTCGAACTAATGTCAGTCGAAAGAGAGGGTACTCAGCACCCTTATGAATTGCAATATTTTTACTTATGTCCCTCACTATATACTTAGATGAACAGCTGAAAACAATCAAAATTGGAAAGTGTGAACAAATTTCTCAAAATTCTGTAATTATGCTTCTAAGTTTAGAGTTTAGGATCCACGAGATCCTTGTGTAATACATCCTGGAAAAAACGAAATTCTGGCCAAGATACAGGGACATACTACTATGGGCTTCAGTCCCTCAGGAACAGCAGACCACGTTCCTGCAACCCATTAGTACAAATAAGTCACTTTCTACAGCATTTGCCTCGCTTTTCTCCCTCACAAGAGGCCATTAAAAGGCTGAGAATCTAGGGAATAAATTCTCTACGTTTCCAAACTTCTGTGAAGCGCTGTTCTTTCCAAGGCGCTGGCGGAGCGCGCACGGGTTCCGAGGAGGCTGCAGCTCTGCCCGCAGCACCACCTAGCGCAGAGCCCGCCGAGCTCCTCCATCTGTGCCCCAGATGCAGCCAGCCCCCAGCGCTTTCCGACCAGCATCTCCCATCAATAATGGTAACAGGAAAAACGGCGGAGGGGGACAAGGAGTTTCGAGGCATCAACTCTCAAAGTAAGGCTAAGTGAAATACTGCAGCTGAATTCCATGGGGGTATTTTTAGAAAAGCTGACAAATAGAAAGTTTGTTACAAAAGGTACACTCTTAAAGGGGAACTGATAAAATTTACACTTGGTTGTGCCGATGCAATCTCTTTACTTTTCAGATAAGCTGACAGAAAAAGGGACTACAGTGAAGCTGCAAGGATATTAAAATTTTTATTTTAATGTAATATTGGTTCATTTTGCAAAGAGCAGCAACATCTTTCCATGCCAGAAACCTAAACAACAATCCCAAACCACATATTTTTAGAACAAAAAGTTAAACACTTCCTTTTTGCCATTAATTACTGTGGGTCACTGAATAAAGAGCACTTCCCTCATCTGAACTCAATTTCTGCCAGCAGACTATCAGATGGCTATGGCTTTCCAGCCATACAGGAGATTCTCCCTTTAGAAAAGACAAAAAGAAAGGCATTGTTTTTTATAACATTTGGAGTGTTTTTGACTGGGCAGACAGTTTATAAAAGCAGGAATGTCATTCCATTTTAAAAGCAATAGTTTACAACTAAAGAAAAGAAAAAAACAAAAACAGTTTGATGTAAACAACCAGACCTAAATCATAAAAGGGCCGATGACCACAGACAACTCATCTTTTTCAACTACACACTGTTCTCTAATGTTGCATATAAGAGGCCCTCCCCAAGATTAAATTCCCCATCATGTCATATGCTATAGACATAATTCTGTCTACGTTTTTCCATTAATAAGTAATGGTGAATGCTATTTTCTTGGTAGAAACAAATCAATGTCCGTATGTGGGAGCCAAGCTGTTAAATCTCCACTAAAATAAAGGCTACAAGCCTAAGCAGAATCTCTAAAGAGAAATGAAGCCCATATGTCAGAGACACAACTTCAGATTATCACAGCTGGAAATGAAGAAATTGTGCTATATTGATTAATTTCGATTTTGCTTAATGAGCTATGACAGAAAGCCACTAAGATGAATGCATCTTCCTTTCTGGAACAGGAGGGGTTCTGCTCATAATACCACTGACTTTGAATGGGGTCTGTCTAATGTTTTTTTGGATTTGTTTCTGAAATTCCATGATCTGCTGCCGGTAATGAAAAGACAGACCAACCAGCTCAAAGAGCAACAGAGGCCACTTTTGTGAACAAAGAGATGTTCCAATATCAGAAGGAAGCTTACTGGGAGGGTGTAGCAATGGGGAGCAAAGAGACACAGACCCCCTCATGCATCGAAGGTGATCCCTTTACTGTAGAAATCACCCCGTTTTATACCTTTAATCTCAAGTGGACATAACCAGAACTCAGCAGAAGAAGGCACCCACTGGCTGGCTCAGCTGCAGCCTGCTGCCCACACGTCTTATCCCCAGTCAGCCTCCTGCTCCTGTGCTGCCCACGCCTTCCTCCTCAGAGCTGCCCCAGCCCAACCGCTGCCCCCGGCCGGCCTGCAGCCGTGCCCTCCCCACAGGGCTTCTGGTGACCACCAGCCTTGACAACTTCAACAGTTAGAACCCCAGAGCCCAAGGAGGGCTGTCTGTGATCCAAAACAGCAGGAAGAGTGAATAATATCAAGGCAATTAAACTGTATTCAGGAGCTTCTTGTGCTCCAGAAATCTGAACTTGCTGTCCAGTAAGGACTGGATCCACCACAGGTTTCAGTAGATTGTAGCGTAGGTGTAGCACAGGTGTGGCACAGGTGGCAGAATGCCTAAGCAGACCATGGGATACCAAATACCTCTGCTTCCAAGTGCCACATATGGGAGCTGTACCTGCAAAGCAAGAAACTGAGGAGCAGAAGCCTTGATCAAAGGTGGGAACTAAGAACTGGATAGGGTTCAGCACCTTATTTCAGTCCCAATGGACTCACACTTCCCAGACCACCACAAAAGGACAGATTGTGACACCAGCTAGAGTTATCTTTGTCCACTGTTACTCATGTGACAGGTTTGCTGGTCTTCTCAACAAAACAAATCTCCCTGCAAAAGAACAATACCTCGCTGCTGATGATGTTGAGATGTCCCAGTTCTAGAAGCAGTATTTGGCTTTGGGATGTGGGCTAAGAATCATGGACTTAATAATTAAACACTTCACTCATTAGAACAATTACAATAACGAAAAACAAGTTTACCATCCCTTTGAAGCTAAACAGCATGTAAACTCCTGACTTTCTGCTATTAAATAGGACCTTCATTCTGATGATTTATTTCTTGCTCCAGAAAGACACTGCCTGTAGCTGTGATTAGACAGAATATACTTTCACAACAATCTCTAATGTGCTTCCCATGTTTTTTAGACTAATGACTGTGACAGTGTAGTTTGCTGCTGGCTAAAGGTTTCAAATTCTGTTTTGTCTGACAGTTTTAAAGGCTTGGCTGTACCACAGTTGCATGCAGTGAGGGGTGTGACACTGGCTACATACAGTGTGCAGCACCACAAGTCACTTTGGGGAGGAAGAAACCCCACAAATACATGTAATGTATCAGTGGCTTCAGCTATGCTCTGCTGCATCTGAAATCACCTCTGTCGCCAGTTCAGCTGGCACAAGTTTCACACGGAGTCCCCAGCCTTGGAAAGGGGTAGGTGAGAAATAGCTGAAGTATTTGGCCAGTCATACTGTATGATCCTGATGAGGGAAGCAGTCTGTGCAGCCAGCTCCAAAATGTCATTCCTTCCTGTGGATGCTGGGACATTAATGACATCTGACAAGAAGAGTAGGTGGGCCACCATGTTCACTACAAAACAGATTCACAATAGCAATGAAAAGTGAGATGGGAGCAGGAAGGGTAAGTGATACACTGAAAAGACAAACTGGCAGCTGACTACCTGTGTGGGATTCTACTTGAAGTTGTACCAAATGTATGCCTCCCGAAGCAAGAACTAAAAGTCCTCAGTACCTTGCAGGATCCGTAAAACTTGATTTTTTTTTTTTTTTNTTTTTTTTTTTTTTGCACAGATCTTAGCTCTTCACAATAAACCCACCAGTAAACTGGAAACAAAGATCTACAGCATGGTGTTGTGATTCTAAATGTGTAGCAAAAACGGAATGTAAATAGTGTGTAAGGCCAGCTAGAGCTCATATAGCACTAATTAACAGTCCTGACTATTACATCCAGAAGCCTGTTTACTTGTCCTTGTCACAGCCTAGCAGCAGCACACTGGCAACCCTGGTTTCAGAAGAGATTAAAACCTTTCATTTCCTGGCCTTGGGCACTGACAACAATGGAAAAGAGAAGGTCATTTACTCATGATACCACTGCTTGTTTTGGCGTAGCTGTGCAAGAGTGACTCTTTGTGACCTCTAGACACCACGTAATGTTGTAGCAAATGAGAATATGAGGAGGGCACCGTATGCGTGTGTAGAAATATGATGGGAGTATTAGAAACATTTACTTCACAAAGCCATCAGGTGTACAAGCCAACACACTGAAACAGTTTCTAAGTTCTTGGCATCTCCCCCGGGCTAATTGTTTCACTTGTGGGACAAAAAGAAATAATTGATATTTGGAATCTTATCAGAAGACCATGAAGAAAAACCACGTCCCTTTGTCTGCAACTTAAAAGAATGCTACTGCAGGAATCTAATGCTTTATTACTACCTATCTGAGTATTATGCTTATATAAAGCTGATACAATTAGAGGTGCCACAAACTAAGAAAACAAATCATACCTGTCTGTGATTTTCTTGCAAATTCCTGTAAATGTAAAGAATCGGAGAGAGAGAGCATTATTCTGATATTCTTTTCAACTCGTTTACTCTGTGAACTGTTGGCTCCAGTAAATTCTGGTGCTTTGCTCAATCCTCTCTGGAGCTAGCTCTGCCCTGTAGGGTTAGTTTCAGTTTGGAGATGGGAGGAAAAATCTCAGCCAGGACTCTGAGTGTTCACTATGATCACCCATGAACATGCAGTAGCAGTGTCACAGCATTCAGTTGTTCCACACCCCTTTTTACATCTTTACCAAATAAACAGTAAAGACAAAAACATTTTAAAAAATAAGAGAAGCAGTAACAAAACCACAGAGTTGCAGGAGGACTCCCTGCTGCACCTACTTCAGTTTTAAACTGAAATTTAAATTGATTTGGTTTTCTGCCAGCTATATCTCACCAGGGTGCCTATTTTCAGCAATAGCATGAAAGCAAATACTTTTAAGTAAGACGCCAGAGTTGGATTTAGTAAGGAAAAACTATTTGAAATTAAATTTTAAAATTCCTTGTTATATCCCCATCTTAACATGAAAGTACAATGTCAGAATAAGCCTCTGGGTCAGGCAAAAATAGAAAATAAAGATGGGACTATGGCACTTCACACTTGTAGAGGAACCCCTGTGGCATAAAGCTCTGCATGAGGAATGTGGCAGAAACACAGGCTTTCACTGCAGATGCCAACATGATCTGCTGCTTTAGAAAATCATTATTTCTCTACCACTTGGATCAGTTCTATGAAGATTAACTCATACCAGAATGGATGTCACTGTACTGACATCTAAGAACTTCATCTGACAAACCTCCAAATTTACGTCTTTCACATATATACACTTTTGTAAACAGCACCTCCTCACCATTTCTCCCTAATACACAGAATAGTGCAACACAATAATAAAACTTTACCTATGAGACTGATCGATGTCCCTCACTGGATATGTTCAAAAACCATCTGAATGCAATCCTGTACAAAATTCTCTAGAATGACCCTGCTTGAGCAGGGAAGCTGGACCAGATGACCCACTGTAGTCCTTTCCAGCCTTACCTATTCTGTGATCTGGTGATTTCATTGTTACACAAGCTTTTAGAAAAAGGCACTGTTTTATCTGCAACATCAAAATTCAGCTATTTGCTATCACTTCCATTAAATACATGTCACATTCATACACAAAGAGTGTTTTCCAAAAGGCTATAGAAAGCAACTTTGATATGAATACACTCCTAATGCAATTGAAAATGGGGGAATCTACTCCTAGGGAAAAGATAAGGAAAAGCAGAAAATTACTTACTTATACTACTTTCAGAGTTTTAGATATACTTTTTTACATCAGAGTCTACATAAAACATTGTTTTTCACCCTACAACATTTTAAAAATAAACTATAATAATCTCCAAGTTTTTAGTTATTATCCACTCCAAAGCAGTCAAGTGCTAACTTTCTGATAAAACATAATACACACAGAGAAAGACATTGACACACTGCACAAATAGATAAACCGAAGAGAGAAGTGCTATTCTTCATCATGGCAATGAATCTCAACTGCTATTCTAGGAAAGTCTAAATCTTGGATCTGAAAGGTGCTGTTTTGTTCACTGAAACTTTTAAATCCAGTCATCTATCTGTGACTGTATGATTCTCTGTGGCTGCAAGAGCTATTTCTACTTTATTTGATAATATCTAATTAAGTCTCTGTTAATGCTCATTCTGAAACAGTTTCATCATTACCAAGAACGACTGCTATTGACTCCTAAGAAGGTAGCCCTGGGCACTGAAAGATCAAAGAGTAATAACTCAGCTTATTGGTTGAGCAAGGCACTTTTAAATCTGTCGATAAATGTCTCTGAAAACTTTTTAAACTTGCTAATGGTGCAGTATTGTAATTCTGATTGCATTTGAGTTTATTTAATTATGCTAATTATTCACAGTTTTCTTACCCTAGTTCTTATAAACCATGAGCTGCTGGATGTTACAACAGTCGTGGCATTTGTGCACAGGCATCTATTTACTTCATTTCTAATGTATGCTAACGTGCTGATACATCTGTTCTTGTTACTTGACTGTTTCAAAGGATACTGATTTTGACATCAATCCAATTATTTCATCTGGAGATTATTTATTTTATAATAATAATAATAATTCAGAGCAGATCTTCCTAGCCCACAGACTCAGGCTGGGCTGTCTGCAATCTCCCAAGTGTGCCCAGTGAAACCAAAGAGGCTGCTCCAGGAGTAATGAATGTACTATTGCATATGAAAAAGAGAAGCACACTCCACCCCATTGTTACAAGATTGTTGCAGAACCCATTGTACTGAGTGCCAGATGATAAAAGGAGCAGTCTCCAGAGTGAAGACAAGCAGCTTATGCTTAGCAAGATACAGTTACAAAAACAAGTGAGTCTGTGCAGATGAGTCAGAATTGTGATAGGAGAATTGTGGCTAGAACAATCTAAATCATCAAGACAAAGAAAAGAATATTACAGCAGCAGAGATTCAAGTCCCAGGATCACAGTTTAGCCTTGTGGCTGTCATTATCATAGAGATGTTATGGGGAAAATCTCAACAGGTTTTAGAGACAGGCAGAAAAAAACACAGGAAAGAGGCAAGTCAAAAATGAAGTCCAAGTCTGAGAAACAGGTCTGAGAAATACACTGAATTGTTGTGTTTTCCTCAGTGACTGGGAAAGACATTGGGAAGATAATGAACTCTTTTTGGCTAGCTTGAACTTCAACTGGTTGTGAAGCCTTAATGAAAAAAGGCAGAAAGAAGTACAGTAACTCCAATTGAAATTATAGGGGGAAATTACATTACTCAGAGATATGTAAGAGAAGAGATTTATTTCAAAAAATATGCTTTGATAATGACAAGCTCTTACTAATTTTACACTCATTTTACAAGGTCACTTCCACCTACAAACACAACTGAACAACTAGAGCTACACAGGATGTATTTCCCTTGAAATAGTGGGGCATCAGAAAGATCAAGGGGACATTGACCTTTACAGAGATCTCCAGAAGAAATCTAGTCACCTGCTAGGGTGAGGTCCTTGGATTCATTCTGAATCCTTAGGTTTGTTTTTCCTCCTCTTTTTCAGATATATGTTTAGAGTTCTCTTTTCTGCAATGCTTATTGTCTCGTGGCGCAGACTTTATTTACACTCCACATGAATCCTCTATCACATACAGGCCTCACATAGGGGATGCCAGTTCCACATTCCTAGACCTCTCAGATCAATGTTTCTCATTATAACAAATTTTCAAGAGAATATGCACCTAAACCACAAATACTATGCCTAGAGCAATAACTTTTATGAGCTTGTTTGTGTTTGCCTTGAATGCACTGCAATGATGGGTTAAAACGTGTCTGATCAGAATTCAGTACACAGGTAATGTTTCAGAACACAGGACGTGGAGATTGGTTTCATCAGAGATGAAAACAAAATATAGCCACTCTAAAAAGGAAAGGTTATAGCTGTTCACGCAAGGAGTTTGGCATGATATGAAAAAAAAATTGTTGTCTTGATTGGATTGCATTAGGGCAGGGTCCTCTAGGAAACACTGGGGTTTCTCATCTTTTGTATAATTACCTGAAAGAGTAGAGGGGGATGAAGGAAACTCTGGAAAAGGGGTGAACATGTTCCCCAGCCACCATGTATGGAGCACCATCAGTTCATGGAGAGCAAGAAGCAACAACATCATAGATAGCAGAGAGCACCCCCTCTGCCTTTTCCCTCCAGCCTTCCTCTCCACCACAAAATGTGGCCAAGTTCTGATGCCTGGAAGGCTGACCTGAAACAGAGACTGGACAGAGCTAGAGAATAAAGTAGGGATTTATTGAAATTTATTGAAAGGCCTGCAGGATCCACCCTGGGCAGGACAGGAGCCCGACCAAGGCTGCACCCAGACTCCACTACCAATCGCCACACACCAATGGCTGACCGGTCACGAGATCTTACATCTTTATCAGTTTTGGTCCATTTGCATATTGGGGTTTAATTGTCCAATTACAGCTTCAGGTTGTGAGGTCTCATCCTTCTTGTTCCTCCCTTCAGTCTACTGTTGTTTATGCTTTTGGGCCTGAAAGCTGTCCTTGGTTCTCGGCAAAAAAAGGATTTGTTTTGTCTACATACCCTGTGAAGAGAACTGACTGGCACTTAATATGAGGCTCAGAACTACATCCCTAGGCAACATAGAATCTGGAAATATGAAAGCTAAAGCTTAAGACATCAGTTCTAGTTCCCTGGAGCCCAGTAGCTGCCCCTACCGCCCAGGTTGTCTCCTCTTGCCTCAGCAAAGAGGTTTACATGCACGAGGTGGATTTCACCAAAGAGAAGCAGGTAAAGGAAGAAGCAGTAGACAGGGCTGTTTCCTTTCTTCTTGCACAATGTAGCAGTCTGAGAAAGTTCAGATGCACCTGTACTTTTCCACAGTAACTCGCTGTGTATCTCAGATGTCCCTGCTCATCTTCCCCTTTGCTTATGCACTGTCACAACATAGTTGGTCTGTAGCTGGACAGACAAATCTGGCCATAACAGAAATCCAACTCGGCCAAGCCCAGCTCATTCTCGAACAAGTCCCTGGGTAAGCAATGACAGAGGGTGGATTTGAACTCCAACAGGGACCCCAGCCAACCCCTTTCAATCCTGGACGCAGACATATCACTGGCCAGTGAGCTGGGTGGTGCTGAGACCCCACCAGTCAGTTGTCCAAGCCCGGGAGTTTTGAACCCCCTATAAAAGGGGACGGTGAACAATGAACCGTGCTCGTTGTCTCATGATCATCGGGGACTCCAGTTGTCACTCTGCCTCCAACCTAAAATGTAGCGTATTAATGCACAGCCTCCCAGATCTCTTTACCAATTGAAACGCAGTCCAATCAGGTTTTCAGCAGTTTGCTGAAAAGTCAGCCAATGAAGAGCCTGGAAGGACTTGAGATTGTGTTTTCCAAGAGATTAAATTCCTTCAAGGGCAGAGCCTTCCTTTGCTGCCTCACACCTCTCTCTTGAAAACATTGAAACATTTGGGGAACTGTCACATTGGATTTTGTTACCATGCTCTAATGCAAGGAGACTGGAAAGTGACCCAGTTCATACAAAAAGAAAAAGAACCCAACAGACTAGCAACAACGAAACGAATTTGTGCAGACAGCAATGCAGAGATGGCAAAGCAAAGGGGATTGTGTTTACTTAGCAGGCTGATATTTTCTTGAAGGAGCTAGACAATGTAAATCCTCAAAGGCAAGCCCACTCTGTTAAAAACTGGATTTGCCCACTTGCATTTGGCAGAAATCTAGCTCTCAAATTCAAGATGATCATTACTCAAAGCAATCAAAAATGCTTTTGCTTTTGTTCAGTCTCTCTAGGGTAAAACTGTCCACTGAGACCACGATGTACAATCTGCATGTCTTTAAATCAGCACCTTATCAGCAGTTACTATAATATATTTCCATTACCACATGTAATAAATCCAAGAACTTCCCATCTCTGGCAAAGAGGCTGCTCTTGCTGTGATTTGCTCAGAAGAGGTGAATACACAATGCAACATCACTGGCCACAGCTGCCATGGCACTGGGGACAAACAGCCAGACAGGTTTACCACTCTGCCACACACTGGTTCAGAAGGATGGCTAGATTCTGGCTCTGCAGGGCTTAGGGCTCTGTTGGGGGTTAGGTCCCAATCACGTATTTTTACTACCACCTTGGGTGCTTTAGCTCACATTACTGAGGGTCCTTTAGCTTTTGTGCATTTCTCTCCCAGAAGAGATCTTTTCCTGAGCCTTGCTCAGTTTCTCAGAAGACAAAACCTGGCACAGGAAGCAGTATATGGAAACAAGAGACGACTGGTCCATCATACTTACACTAGAAATCTGTAATTTGTTTTTTCTTCACATTGTAAATTATTCCAATTCTAAACATGTGCTGGAAAAGCTGCTTTTCAAAATCTAAAACTGCTGCAGAGGATCATGTGCCAATATTTAGACCACCGGCTGTGAAGCTGAATTTTCCATTTTCTCTTCTGATGTTTGATAGAGCACCTTTTATATTGAAAAGTGACTCTTCTCAGAGAGGGTCCCATAGTCCACATGTATTTTATCAAAATGTTTGGAGACTACAAGGAGCAATCCCATCTCAGGAACTGACAAATCCGTCCTAGGCAAAACATCAGTCTAAATATCTCCTTAAAGCTGATCTTTCATGCCTTGGGCAACAATCTTCACTGAGGAGATGGGAGAAGGCTTTTATTACCTTCATCCCCTGTAAATGAGACTGAGAACCAGCAAAAATACTTAAACATCGTGATTCCAAATATTTGTATTTCAATGCTAAAACACTTAGTGTATGCTTAAATACTGTGCTGGATCAGGATTTGATCACACTTTTGTGTACCCAGTTCAGCAGTGTGAAAGAGTCAGACAAACCCCTCCACTTTCTGAGCACTCTCATAAAATGCCTGTTTATAATGCCAGTCCAGACAAGACCACTGCTGTCCTTTCTCTGAAAACTCCAGCTCTCTGCTTTCTACAACTGTGCTTGTGTTGTCTGTTTGCACCAGACTAGTCAGTGCTGTGCTGGCCAATACTCACGTATTTTTACTACCACCTTGGTTGGTGTTCAAACCCCTGTGATACAGCTTTTGCTGTTAAATTGCCCGTTAGGAGCTTGTGCCAGTCCCATCCACTCCTACTGTCATCACTGCATGTCAGAGGAACATCCAGTTATCCCAGTTATTTCTGTGGTGGCTGTAGCACTTCAAACAATACCCTGCTAAATCTCTGCCATAAAACAACACATTAACCAAGACTAATAAATGAGAGCTACTGACTGCACTTCATGGAATCTGGTGGTGCCTTGCAAGGGCCTAAAAGATCACTCCCTTCCTGACCTCTGAAGTTTAGGGGTCAGTGGATAACTGTTTTCATGTGGGATCAGCTCTGGCCTAGGTGTCATTACAGAGATGTGCATGACTTCCCTCCATTAGGCAGCACCAAGAGCTGGAGCTAAGGGGGTCACAGATGTGACTAGAGCTCAGTGCAGCTGCTTAAATTCCTTGTTCTCTTTCAGCTGAGCACAGAAAGCACTGACTCCTGTGCACCGAAAAAACCACTTCACTAGTACCTGTCAAACATCATATGATGAACACATTTAGGGGTTCCTCACCCTTAGTACCTCTGAGTCCACCCTCAAGGGCCAAGACACCACAGGGAAAATTGCACTCTTAGTATTTTCAACACATCAATCTCTGCGAGCAAACCTTTCCTCAGCAGTTTCCCAACGTGGTTTTCGAGAACTTTCAACTTCAGTTTGTAAGGGACATGTGCATTTTAGACAGCATTTCCAAACCACCAAACCTGAAAAATCAAAAAGCACGGGGTTCCAGGTGCCACTTCATAAATTAACTCAAATGTCAAGTGTCAAAGGAAAGGTTTTCTTGCCAAAGAAAACACAAAGAACTGAAGATTTCCTGGTATCATAGCATCCAAATTCCAGTACAGTGTTATGTGATCTCAGCAACAATCTTCCAGTCATGGCAATTGATCTGAAGTTCATGGAAATCAAGAATTATTTTTCTTCTCTCTTTTTTTTTTTTTTTTTTTTTTTTTTTTTTTTTTTTTTTGGTTCTATGTCTGACTTAGAAAGCTTGAAGCCCAGAAGACAATTACCCTACACACAAAATCTCCTATTTCCTCAAACCACATTTCTGCTAATGTCAGTAACATATCACTAAACATAGGTGGACCAAAGCAGTCAAGCAATCACCTCATTACACATCTGAATTTTTTTTTCGCTATATGAAATACCCATCGCTGATACAATGTCAAATGTGAATGAAGTACTTATGATGGGAACAAAAGTGTCCAGCATTTTATATGACATATTTATGGAACCAATTCAGTAGAGACTTAAACATGTTCAGGGCCCAGTAAAATCCATGAGACATGAACACATGGTCTTGCTGTGCAGGAATAGGATGTTGAATCACCACTGTAAAATGGGTTTTCACAGCCAGCAACAACAGTGATTTAACCAACTTGTATGGTTTGAGTCAAGCATCTCATGCAGAGGTAACTGAACATAATGTTTTATGATGTGCCATACTTAGTCCTCCTCCCTCTGACTTCCATGGGAGCCAGAGCTTGCAGAGCACCGGAATTTATCCTCCAGCACAACTCCTCTGTGTAAGGTTAATACCGTCAACTTGGTTCACAGGGGGCTGTGAGCCAGACAGGCAAACTGAAGAAGAAAAAGCCTCTCTCACAAGGAGACAAGGACATGAAAGAGGTTGCCCAGCAAAGTCATCAACGCAAACAGCATGAATGAGACAGTGTTGATGAAGACAGAAGTGGCATTGAAGGCTGCAAGAACAAAGCAGGGCAGTGACATGAAGATAAGTGGCAAAGTAATTGTCTGGTTGAGCCAAGTGTAGCCACACAGTCCATCTGCCAGCAACCCCTGCAAATAGACACCAGGCACTGAAGGTCTAAGTACCTATTTATGTAAATATATTCCTAGTGGTGGCACAAAAATACATAGGAACAAATTCTTAGTAAACACAACTAGAAGTTTTTGAGTGTCTGAGCTAATTATTGTGAACATTCTTCACATCTTACTGACAACAAATGAAGGGTTTTCTTCCTGGTTTTTCTTACTAATTATTCTAAAAAGCCAGAGTTGTGTCCTCTACATTTGATCCTGATAAAAGTTTATCATATAAAAAAACCTCTTGATGTTACAAAGGTGCCACATTGCCATTGCTCTGGATCCCCAATCCAGCAAAAAGTTGTCTAAAAGCCAGTTTTAGCAGCTAAGTGGATTAACAATTTAGAAAGGGTCTCTAAGAAGAATAAAGTTAATAACATTTTACAGTGAAGCAAGTAACATCCAGAGACAGGATCCATGGTGCTTTCATTTCATCCTTAGTGAATTGCAAACAGCTTGGTCAGGCACAGAATGTTACACAGCAGGTGAAGGAAACCCCTTCCCTCCTCTCAGTCTGCCAGTTCAGCAGCCTATTCAAGTCATTGGCTGTATGGATCAGAAAAAGGAAAAAAAAAAAGGTGCTTTCTCTTGTCTTCTTTACTAGGACTCATCATAAGCTCAAGTGACCCAGATGCAGGCAGAGCCAGCATTCTGGGTAGGGAAGTGCCTTCCTCCTGCTGCCTTGTGAGAACAGCATCTCACTTCACAGTGACTGCAGGCATTCACTGGCACCTGGGGACTGACCAGCACTTGGCTCAGGATGGCACATAAGAGCCTTCCATCACACATTACACATGGGTACCAAAGTAAAAAAGCCACAATCAAGCTTAGAAGAGTGCCTCAGATTATGTGGTCAATACTGAGTAGCTCACAACTAAATAGCCAACTATTAACTGGCAGCCAGAAGTGTTTTCCTAGAGCTCAAGTGGTTCAGTTTTGGTGCATAAGGTCACCAGGTCATTCCCAGCTGTCTTGTGTATCTGAAGCCACAATAGCAAGTGACATACATTAATTTTGGTAAAACATACGAAATTCATCATCCTGGAGAGAAAAGTTTTACTGCTAGGCTTGATGTATGGGTTGAAACTTTGTGCTTTCTCTAAGTCAGTCGCAACTACATGCATGATGTTTTAAAGGGCCTTATTTCAATCCTGACAAATGAGCACCAGATGTTTCTTTTATCACAGTTGCATTCTATATGGTCATTCAATATTTCAGGCTCAAGTTAAGGTCTGAGAAACTCTCTCTGATTCATGCCTTGTTCCTCAAAAAAATAAAGTTGTGAGAGAGAATAAAATAAGATAATTCTGATAAAGTGAATAAATTAAGGAAGAACTGAAGTCTTTCCACTGGGAGTAAGAGAAGATAGGTAGAAAATAGTGTCTGGGTTTAGTTATCATCAAGCACAGACCAACTGTTAGAAAATGTCTCACGAAAAGCAATAACTTTTGCTCTATTTTTGCTTTTTTTAATTATTCCTTTCAAAACAACTGTGGTCTGAAAGGTTCTCTTTGACCTATATATGCCATAAGCAGGAGGTTTAAAAGGCCTGTAATTACATCTGACCATTCTGGCTTCTCTCCAGATAACAGTGGGGATGAGGGTCCTCCCATGGGGAAGCGAGACTAGTTTTTAGGATTTATTTGTTTAATTAACTGGTTTATTTTCTTATTTTCTTCCTAAAAGCAGCTGCTCATTCACTCCAATCTCAGTGCCCACCTTATCCATTCCAAAGCAACCTGATTTCTGAAGGAAAGTACTCTCCAGGCCAAGCTTTCCCCTGACCAGAAGCCCACGAGGACACCTTGGGCTGGAACGACATAGGACCAGCCAGGGAAACATTTGTTCCTGCAAGTGCTAAGTATTACTTTCATTCCTGTTAGGCCGAGTCTCTGGCTGTTTTGATTTTCCTTTCCATTTCTGTCTGTCCCAAGTACTTTTCCTTGCTTGTTGAATAAATACATTGAAATACTTCCTTTCTCGTTGGCAAAACTATTTAGTATTTAAATGTAAACTAATAGCAATGTCAGTGTGTAGGTATACACTAAGCTAGAGCGCATGCCAAGAGGCTGGGAAATGGGTTCCATTCTTCCATCTACCACTGACTAAATTCCTCACCTTGCTTCAGATTTCACCCATCTGTGAAATGGGATAATTAATGATCCTTAACTCATAGGGAAAGAATGTCATTAATATTTGGACTTGGTTTCAGATTCTTGAAGAAGAGCTTTTCCGTTATGAGATTTCCCTGTTTTGGCCAGCCCTTGGACTACAGATGTGACTGTAGTTCCTGCTCTATATCCTATGAGCTGTCATGGCTGGGTTTGGTGCCACCACCTGCAACATGCAGTGCCTTTACAGAGGATGTTTTTGGAAATAAGACAGGAGCTTTTTTTAAAGCAAAGCTTTTGTTTGAAACTCTTCGAACTTCAGGAAGGTTTATATTTGACTCCAGACTCCAATTCAGCTGCTTGGGACCCATCAGTGAAAAAGCATATGAAGTTGCAAGAAAAGGGAAGAAAAGCAGCTGACAAAAAGATGTAACAAAGAAATAAGTGAGCAGAGGAAAACCAACAACAGCTGAAAGTTCATCAAATCTGCATGCAAGGAACTGGACTTGTTTCAAAAGTGGAACTGAAGACTGTATCAGGACTCAATTTTCTGTGGCTCTTGTCTTTTGCCTCAACTGCCCCAATGCTGATGACAAGGCTGGCACAAGCCAGACAACAAACTGTAGGTAGTCTGAGTGACTTGATGGAGCAGACAGAGATCTGAAATGAATGAGCAAACAGTGCAAATGCCATTCCAGTTCACTCCCAGGAACACAGTCCCTCAATGATTTCCTAGAGACACAGCAAGCAACAGAAGCAGAGGATTCTTTGCTCCTGTCACAACTGTTCAGAGTCCCTGGACACAGAACAGTGTGAAATGATTAATGTTTCACTCTGAATGCCAACCTCCTGGAAAGAGGATGGAGATGCTCCAGCCACCCCACAATGGGCAGATGGTATACATATACATATACATAAATATATATATTTATATAAATCTGCACACAGACTCCATGCTCTGCCAGAAGTCACCCTTTGTTTCTGCAGCACCTGTGGGTGACCGATCCTACATTGAACCCTAAGATGGAAAAACAAACCCAAAACTGATGGATCAATCCTGAAAGGAGCGTGGAATTTAATCCAGCTCTCTGCAGGTACAGTTGTAATACACAGTCCCTTTTCTAAATTGACATGGTCTGACATTAGTAACCACAAAAATACATATTCCTGTATTACTCACCTTGGCAAACACCACCACATAACTTAAACACTATTCTCATCTTCCTCAAACCCACTGGCCAATGAATTATTTAATGTGGAGCAGGGAGAGAAGCTGACACGTCTGGTATTTTAATGCTGTAGTGTTCATGTACCTGCAGAGCTGGAGCCCCCAGTTAATTATCCAGCCTTCCTGTTTTATGGAAGTTCATGTGTCTTCAAGACCTTAATGAATCAAGGCTTACTTGGCATTCATCTTGTGTGTGAGGCTGGTGCTGAACTGTGAATAGTCATCTGAACTGGGACTGTAGTAACAGGCCACAGTGGCACTCAGCCTGTGTTTTTAAATTGTCTTGCTCTCAGTGTGTTCTCTGCACCTGAACTTTGGGCTGGGAAGTGCCTTTTGCAATGTTCATGTGGCATCCAAAGTCACGACCTCATTCTCTTCTGTGTGTAAGCACAATATGAGGGTGGTCATAATGGTTTTCACTATGCCAGGCTTCTTCCCTGTAACACTGTTTTAAAAGTTGTCATTTGAACCCAGAGGCACTCCCAAGGCATGGTTATGATTAGGGCTGAAATATCCATACTGACACAGTGCTCCAGAACAAGAACACACACACAGAAACCTGCTCTCAGTTACTATTCCATAGAGGCAATTTATCTGTAAATCAAACATGTGGCACGCTTAGCTTCAGATTATCCTCTTGATGCACCAAAGCAGCATCTAATCAGCTTTCACTCTAACAAACACAGATTTGTGTCATAAGGGATGCAGGAAATAACCCACAATTTCACTCTGCCTTCTCACAAGAGAACAGGAACAACCTTTTCCCATGAAGGCCTAAGGTGTTCACTGTACAGAGTAAATACCAGTGCACAGAGAGAATTCTGCATGATACGAAACCACTGGAAGGATTAGAAACACTTTGTCTCTCAAAGGTTATGTTACAGTCCTGCAGTACTCTATACAGAACTGCAAGACCAAGCTTAATTATTTGAACATAAGGTGAAAGTAGTACATTTTAAGTGCACATTTATATGGAAGAATTCTTAGAAGAACCCTGGCAAGAAATAGAATAACTTTTACTTTTGGAGAATGTTTACCATTGCATCATTTTGAACAAGAAAACGAGGATTTCTGAAATTCAAGACATTAAAGCCGTATGCCTTAAAATCTTCTCAAAGCTCAACCTAATCAGAGAACTAAGGATTCTGTAATTATGTGTAAAAGTCTGTAATTATGTGTAAGAGTTTTACCCAGATTTTCATTCTTGACTGCAGAACTGTGTTCAGACACATTCGGAATTCCTGCTTTGGTTGTTACTCTGCTTACTCAGACAAGTTCTGTTGATCTCAAAGAGCTTTGTGTACATATAAAAACTGATTAAGAGCTGTGAAAGACCGCTGATCCTTTGTCTTTAATTTTAAGCCTCAGGGAATCTGATTTATTCTCCTGAACTTTAATTCTGACGTTTTTTCCACTTCTAACTCAAGCAGAGGCAGCAACTTGAAAAACTTCAGCTTCCAAAACAAAAGTAATACTTTTTTTTTTTTTTTTTTT
>VXBN01010350.1:1117842-1149718 GCA_013397395.1 Sinosuthora webbiana
CTTTAAATTGCTCTGGCACAGATGATGAGCAGGGAAATTTCCTTTCTGGAGCACAAGGAGTGGCTGAGGGTCGTGTGGGGACTCAGCCTGCCGGAGGCTCGGGGGGACCGTCTTGTTCTCTGTAACTCCCTGACAGGAGAGTGTAGCCAGGTGGGTATCAGGCTCTTCTCCCAAGGAAGCAAGTGACAGGGCCAGAGGAAACAGCCTCAAGCTGTGTCAAAGGAGGTTCAGGCTGGACATCAAGAAGAATTTCTTCACAGAAAGGGCAGTCAGGTATTGGAACAAGCTGCCGGGGAGGTGGTGGAGTCACCATCCCCGGGGTGTTCAAGAAGTGAGCGGGTATGGCACTTTGTGCTCTGGCCTAGTTGACAAGGTGGTCAGGTTCGATTGGACTTGATGATCTCGCAGGTCCCTTCCAACCTTAATGATTCTGTGAGGTTAAAGCCGTGGTGAGAGCCACGGGCAGGGCTGCAGCCCGGGAGCCTGGGGTCGGCCAGCGCTGTGCTCAGCCTGCCCCATGCCTCCTGCGCACCGCAGGCCAAGGGCAGCCAGCCCCGCTCTGCGCCGGGAGCTTCCCACACGGCCGGGACAGCGGAGCTGAACGCGCCCCTCAGTCCTCGACGAGTCTCAGAGCTCACATCATCCCTGCCCTGCCATCGCAGCACCGCAGGGCACCGGGCGCCGGTACCACACACCGGAGATCCTGAGGGCACCGGCGGCGCCCGTGGTGGCCGCGACCGGCGGTCCTGTGGGTGAGCGGGAGGGGACGAGCGAGAGGCGGCGATGAAGATGTGAACTGTGGGGCCCAAGTGCGGGACGCGGCGCGGGGGCTCAGCCCCGCTGAACCTGAGGGCGCAGGGGGTCAGGAGGCGGCTCCTTCCCGGCGGCGGGACGTGTCCGCCCGGCCACAGGGCGGCGGTGGAGGCCGGGCCGGCGGGCGCCGGGGAGCGGCGCTCTCGGTGGTGCCGCGGTCATCAGGGCGCGACGGCGGCTGGAGCTGTTCCGGCGCCCCCTGAGCGCTCCTGGCGGGATTGTTTTCGAAAAGACATGACCACGCAGGTGGGTAAAAACACAGCGTTGGCTGAGCTAACTGCTGGCTTGAGGGGTGTGTGAGTGTGTGTGGATGTGTGTGTGTGTGGGGGTAAATATTAACTAACATTAACTAACACCACCGGGTGTGGGTGTGTGTGTATGTATGCATGTATGCATGTATATGTATGTATGTATATAGGCTGCCCACGTGTAATATTAATTATTTTTTCTTCCTAGTACGGTATTCTCTTCAAGCAAGAGCAAGGTGAGCAAACGGTGACAGGTGTTGAGCAGTGTTGGTGTTCTGGGATGAGGTAACGTTGATAATGGCAGGTATCCATGCGAGGAGACCTGGTTATGTTTATCTTAGGCATAAATTTGAGTGATTCAGAGGTAGCTGTGCTGCTTTTTCAGCAGTGACGCTGGTCACACGACACATTGCATATTTTGGAGCAAAGAAAACAGTGACAAGGCCCTCAGAGCACTCAGTAGACCTGTGGAGTGGGGTGGGGGGTTATTGCCAACATTGCAGCTAGTCATTTCAGCATTACTAAAACTGGTTGTGGCCTTCTATCAAAAGAAAATTCTTAATTTTTAATTACTGTGCTTATATTCTTGTAGCTCATGATGATGCCATTTGGTCAGTTGCCTGGGGAAAAAATAAAAATGATGGTTCTGAAACAGTGATCTCTGGCTCTCTGGATGATCTGGTGAAGGTCTGGAAGTGGTAAGTGCTCCATGTTAACCTGTGTTAGGCCTTGGAAGCAGTCAGTGTGGGGCAGCCTTGAATTTCCACAGTCTGCAGGGCTGTTAGAAGTTACCTCAGGGAAGGGGTAGCCTGGCACACAGAGCTGCTGCTTTGAGCAAGCTTATCTCCATGGGTGTCTGCTTTCTCTTGCAGTGGTGGCATTCTGGTGTGCTTTCAGTTCTAAAGAATGAGAATCCTTTTGAAAGCGCATGTCAGAGCATACTTGATGTACTTCTAAACCAGATAATGAGACATGTATCTTTTGGTGGGACAGTGCATTTGGACATGTGTACTGTGAAAGCAATAATAGGAATAGTGAGAAAGTGGAAATGGCATCTTCCTTTTTTATTGAAAAGAAGATGCTGATAATCCTTATGGAAGTGTGCTTTTGCAAAGAAGTTATTCTGTCTCTTGGGCAAAGTAGTGTGAAGGATGTGCTCCCCTCCAGTGACAGGTTTGGCTTGGTTGGGGTGGAAATGTCAGTCGTGGCACACTGTGCTGAGCTCATCAGCTCTGTCAGCACCCACAGACTGGTGTCTGAGGGACATTTCTGCTGGGCTGGCTTCCAGACCTAAGAGGAAGTACCTGCTTTGCAGGAATATGGTAAATTATTGATTTGTCAGTTCTGTAAGTACTGAGGGTGTGTGTGTAGCCCTTCACATTTCACAGGAGGACTTAGATTGTGCTGAACAGATGGAGGGGGGTGGGTTGTTTGTTCTGTGTGAGGCTGCTGTTCTTAACGAGCCTTTTGTTTCCCAAAGGAATGATGAGAAGCTGGACCTGCAGTGGACTCTGGAGGGTCACCAGCTGGGGGTAGTGTCTGTGGACATCAGCCACACGGGTGCCATCGCAGCCTCCAGCTCCCTGGATGCCCACATCCGCCTCTGGGACCTGGACACTGGCAAACAGATCAAATCCATAGATGCTGGTCCTGGTAAGGCACCAGGGCTGAGCTGGCTCTGCAGAGAACAGTCTGACCCTTCCTGGCAAATACTGAACACTGGGGGATTCAGGTCTTTGCAGGGTTTAATCTTTTCTATCTCTGCAGAAGTCTTAAAAGTTTTATGAACTCAACACAAAGCAGCATCAGACAATTTTACATTTATTTTTACACACTCCCTGTGCTTTCTCAGGTACACATAGTTGGCTTTTTGCTGTATGCATAAAGTAGAATGGAAACCAGCTTGCTCTTACATGTGTATTGGTAAAAGGATATTTGGAAGAAATATGCATTTACAAAGGAGCTGTGAACATTCTTCATAACACTGCAGTGAATTTGAGCCGTGCATGTGATCCCTTTTTCTCCAGCATGTCCAATCCTGAGCAAGCAAGTCAAAGCAGTTATCAATGGTAACAATGCTAATGTTCTCCAAGCTGGAATTCAGGGCCTAAGGTCTTATTCCAAGTATTTCATGAGTCCACTGGAAGTCATGAATTTAAGAACAGTCTTGCAGTGTTTTAGGCAATTAATATTAAGCTTTTAGAAAAAAACCTGTGAATTACATTGTGCCAGGTAAATACATTGCGCTACTATGAAAAATGAAGGGTTTTGACATTTAGTTGCAGGAATGTTACCTGTGTTGTGTTTGTATATCTGCATTTCTCCTGCATCTTCTATGCTTTGCTACATACTAGTGTTGCTTTTTCAGTAGTTTCAATGTTTTGGTACCAGGAAAAAGAATGTAGACTTAACTGATGGCAGCCTTAAATTCTAAATTTATTGTTAGATGAGGGTCTCACAAAATCAGGGTCTTACTAGAAATGTAATCTTTTACTAAATGTAAGTAAATGGCTCAAGATGCACTCCAATAATTACACAGAAGGGGTCACTTGATGAGCTTGTACATTCTTAGAGGGTTAGACATCTAAACAGATGAATACAGGACTGACAGTGTTGAATAAGAACCAGGAACAGGATCCAGCTAATTGGTTTTTATTTTTTAATACAGTTGATGCTTGGTCCCTGGCTTTTTCACCTGATTCCCAGTACCTTGCAACAGGAAGTCACGTGGGGAAAGTAAATATTTTCGGTGTTGAATCTGGAAAGAAAGAATATTCTCTGGACACCAGGGGAAAGTTCATCCTTAGCATTGCATATGTAAGAAGCACAATTGATAATTCCTGATGAGAAATTGCTATTGCTGTATAATGTTGTAAATAGGTATTCTTGTTTCCATCTATGGATTTATCTCTACAATAATACTAAGTGACAGCCATGGTTCCAAATACAAATTGTGTGACATTTTCCCCCTGCACATCTGGAAAATATATTTGGATCTTACTTACAGCCTTTTGAATTTTTGGAGCCCAGGTAACTTGCATAGATCATTATTTGTGAAAAGTTTCCAAGGGAATGTCAGGGCTTACACAGCAGAAATGCACACAGATGTTGAATCACACTTTCTGTGTTTTATTACAGAGTCCAGATGGGAAATACCTGGCCAGTGGAGCCATAGATGGCATCATCAATATTTTTGATATTGCAACTGGAAAACTTCTGCACACGCTTGAAGGTATGGTTTGGTGGTTTGCAGTACCCAAATTCTGGCCTCATTTCTGACAAAATTTAAGAATAATGCAAGTCAGAATAAGCTACAACAACCATGGCAAAAGTGAGTTGACATTTTTGTCCATTAGACACTGTTTAATTATTTAGTGTGCTGTAACCTAAAGCACTTAAAATATTAGAGGCAAACTGTAAACTCAGGCTTGCATCATAAATGCCTTTTTTAAAATATACAGTCAGTAATGTTTAACTAAATTCTTAAATTGTAGCTCCTTGCGTTGCAGAAAAGTACAAATATGTGCTGCCATGTATGTGGTTTTTCTGTTTTTTATGGTGTTTGTTCTAAAGCAGTTTTTTTGCTGCTCTAAAAAATAACCATTTTTTGTTGTAGGAGACATCCATTTTTTCTAAAAGATAAACAGGCTTTTAATGTTCATGCAGTTTCTGCCCAGTTGTAACCAAAGCCCCCAATCCCTTAAATATGCAATCATACTATAAAATACGACTTAATTTCTAATGAATAACCACAGCTGAAAGAAATGAGTTACTCTGTGTTGCAGACATGCCTTAGCATTCACAGTTGGGAATTGCTGTCCGTTTTCCATTGTGGGAAGAAGCCTCTAGAGGGAAAGAGGCTGCAGAGGCTGCTCTGTGCGAGCAGTCAGTGCTGTTGTGGGCTGTTGTGGCCTGCTGAGTGCTGGCAGCAGGGGGAGGGATGCAGTGCTGAGCTGTCCCTGTGCCTGCAGGCCACGCCATGCCCATCCGCTCGCTGACCTTCTCCCCGGACTCGCAGCTGCTGGTCACCGCCTCTGACGACGGCTACATCAAAATCTACGACGTGTGAGTGGGACCCCAGCCCTGCTTACAGAGGCTGGCACTGGGAAACATAGACCAGGCCCTCGGCTCTCCAGAATTCCTTACAGCTTTCGGTGACTGCTTACGTAATAAAGAATGTTAAATCGTAAAATACTACATCCTTAGATAGTTCTTGAAAGTGTGGAGGTAAAAAGAAAGCTGTAACTCGAAAACAAATTACTTTCCTCATATTTGCCTGTAGGCAGTAAGCTAATTCTTCTGTGTATCTGTCCTGTGAACTTGTGTTCACCCTTCCTAAACATCTATTCTGTACACAAGAAGTTATACTTTACACCTATTTCTATTGCATCTTGCAATACCTTGGGAGACCGTGGGGAGGAAGAGGCCCTGCTTCAGTGGTTTCACCCCTTAAACCTGCACTGCTTTGGCTTTTGTGAAACTATTTGTCCTCCAGTGTATCTTCTTAGTGACTTATTTTTAGGTAAACTTTTTGAAATGGAAAAACAGAATCTGCTGTAACACCAGTGCAGCTGGGATGAACAAATGTCCAGAAGTCACCTTCCATTGAACCATTCTTGATTGCACTAGCTAGAGTATATTGCTGTTGCTTTTCCCTGGAATTCACAAAGTTAATGTGTTCTTTCCACAGGCAACATGCAAACCTGGCTGGTACATTAAGTGGTCACGGATCCTGGGTTTTAAATGTAGCGTTTTGTCCTGATGATACCCATTTTGTTTCCAGGTATTGAGGATTTTTAATTGTTTTTGATTACTGAAAAAAAAAATTATAAGGGGAGAGGGATCATAAAAATTAAATGTGTACAAATTGCAGTGGGATCTCTAATGAAATAACATAAAATGTAAAGGCTTGAGCCAATCTGATGTGATACCAGCTGCAGTGAGAGCATTTTACAGAGTAAGTCATCCCACTGCAGTGTAGTCCCTGACAAATGGAAAACACCTAACTTAAGAGAAGGGCAGTTGAGTCTAAAAAGCTGAAGAACTGCTGTTGAATCAAGAATTACAACCTAAACTGGTAGTACATGAATCTCCTTGAACATTAGTATTAATTCTTAAAACAGCTGAGGTAGCTGGGGGACCAAGTATATGTAACAGGAATTTCCTTGGATGTTGAAACAGTAAATTTATTTTAAAAATTGTGGAACCTGGCAGAAGATGCAGTCCTTTGCTACTTTATCCCTGTATTTGATGGATGAAAGAGAGTTTCTTATGTCCACCATGAGACCCTTTAATGTTTGCATGAAACTTTAGTTAATCTATTAATTTGAAGATGGATCAGTATTATTTTTCTTTCAGCTCATCTGATAAAAGTGTAAAAGTTTGGGATGCTGGAACAAGGACCTGTGTCCATACTTTCTTTGACCACCAGGATCAGGTATGGCTGCCATTCCCTGAGTCACCACGTTCCCAGGAGAGCTTGTGTAGTTGTGCACATTTGTGCTTCACCTTGGTGCTGCAGCTCCAGGCTTGCAGTAATGCAACTTGAGCTTGCAATGATGGAATTCCAGAAGTGGTGGTTATTTAGCACTTAATATTGACCTAGTACTCCCAGGTGTATATGCTGATCTCTTCCAATTAACTAACATTTTTCAGGCCCAAACAAAGGCAATCCTGAGTGGCCAAAGTCTCACCAGACTCTCTTTGTTACCTTTGTGTCTGGTCTTACTTATTTCTGTGACTTACACAGCACGTGTATGTGTAAAGGTGGAAATACTTATTTAAATAACGACGGAATTACCTAAACAGATGCTTGAAAGCAGCCTGGAAACTTGGGAGTTTTTCCTCCTCCAGTGTCTATAATACTGTGGGTTTTTCATTTATTGCTCAGTGATAGCTACCTGTGAGGGAAGGAGTTAGGTTTCTACCCATTTACTCTTTGTCCAAAGGTTAGGCAATAAATAGAACAATGTTATATTTTAATGGATCATTGAACAAGAAACAAAGGATATTCTTCGAGATTTTATTTGAACATTTTTTGCTGTAGTACTTTCTTGCTGGTAACCTTCTTTTCAGTTATCTATAGCTATGGGGGTTTTAATATTGGAGTACCAAGTGGGACTTGATTTGTCCTGTTGTTTTAGCTGGGGAGTATAATCTCGTTCAGTTGTATCAGTTACTGGGAATGCTGGGTTTGGGTACTGCTGCAAAGTAGCAAACAAGATTGCCCAAACTATGCTGTTCTGCATTCCACATTAATGTGCTGGCCTTCACCCTTCCTGATGTCATTCTGATGGAGATGGAGGTCACTTAAGAGCTTGTGAAACTGTCTTAAATCAGAGGACTGACCCAAATTTTTCTAAGTTTTGCACTGGTAGGTCAATGGTTCACTTAAAGAGCTCCAGGATAAACCAGGTCATTCTTCAGTCCGTCACGATGTGCAGTCTGCATGACAAATACTTCCTCTCTTGCTTTCCTGCACTGTAAAATACTGTTTTCAGCAAGGGCTGCAGGACCGGCAAGAGAGAAGATGCTTGGGTTATTTATGCAAACTGGGGCAAGTACCTTTCACGCCTGCCCAGAGTATCTCTGGCTTGTGTAACCTGCCGTCAGTGGGAGCGGCTGTAGAGACTCCTCAGGCTGCTGGAGGGCAGTGCCCTCCTCTGGTTCGGCAGCCTGAGCTGCTGCTGGAGCAGAAACCAAGAACTGCACCAGTTCTCATCGGGTCACTTCTCAATAATCCTTTCTCTACTGCTTATAATAAATACAGCTGCCACAAAGGTTCTTTTTCTTTGTCCTCACTTGATAAAATTGCATATATCTTATTTACAGGTCTGGGGAGTGAAGTACAATGGAAGTGGGTCCAAAATCGTGTCTGTTGGTGATGACCAAGAAATTCATATTTATGACTGTCCAGTTTAAATGTCTTTACTCAAATGCTTCAGTAAAGCTCGTGTAGCAGTCGCAAGGGACTGCTACTGTCCTATGTAATTTTTTAGTATGATAAAAGCATTTCATACTGATCTGCAAAACCAGGTATGTTTGTATCTGATTTTGATTTTGTTTAGCATGAGAGGAAGTCTTACTTTTCTAAAATAAAAGCTACGGTTTCAAGTCCTTGTGTCAAAAGTATTTTTGGAAATATGTAGTCATGGGTGAAGTAACTGCTCAGTTAATCGCCCCTGCCTTTAAACAGAAATAGCCCAGAGTTGAAAAGCATGGGCTAAGTGTCACAGCAGCTTATTTTAGCAGAAGGAAAACAACTGAGGCTGTTCTAGATGTGGGCAGTGACAGCCTCGGCTTGTCCTGGGGTTAGACCCATGAGCTCAAGAGCTGAACACCTGTTTCAGCAATTGTGTGGTACGTGGCCATAGATCGCTCAGCATGGGGACCACTTGTTTCTAACCCTGACTTAAAACAAACACTACCAGAAAATAGGTAAAAGGGCAAAAAGCTTTAATGGGATCACTGTCCTGTGGCATCATGGATGTTATAAAAACAGCAGCAGTATACCCAGTGCAGGTGGTTTTGGTTTATTCATTTTAGTTAAGGCACAAGTATATAATGGCTAGGAGGAAGTAAAATCCCTTTCTAGGGAAGGCTGAAATACAAAGCTTGAGCTTCTGAAAGGTCAAACTTTTATTTGGAAGTATTTGCTTCATGTAACACATTAGAGGAGAGCTTGTAACCTTAGGTCACACACAGAGGCAGCTGAAGGAATGCTACTGTAAACCCACAGAACACAGGAAGAGAGGGCAGAGAGGAGGGCATGCACAAAATGCTTCTGAAATACAAAATGAGACAGGTATGAGTGGTGCAGCTACTAACACAAAGTTGAATACTGAGAATAATCTACACTAGATGAGAGGAGTCTGAGCTTAGAACTTGTTTAAAAATAAAGGGGTTCTAGAGTGGCTTAGAAAGTACAAGAGAAGCATGAGAAAAGGTGAAGTACTATTTATTAGGAGTTATTCTGCTATGTTTTATTCTATGAAATTTCCAGTATGAAAGTATTTACATAAGACACTCCACTTAGCCTCTATCGATATTGCTGAAGTCTTATAGAAATAGCACAGGTGAAATAAATCGAGAACCTTCACAGCAAGGAAAATGCATACCAACTCAGTTGGTTCTCAGCTGTATGACATTTGCTTTATATAGAAAGACTACAAGAACACAATATAAATTAGTTACAAAAAGGTGATACTGACAGCGCAGCAACTCAATTTGCTGAACACAAAAACCACAAGCAGTGGCTATTACAGCCATGCAGTTTTCATTGTGAAAATTTACATCTTAGATGATATCCACTCCACCTTGCTTTAAGATGTCTGACACTGTACTCCTGTTCTTGGACCCTCCTCATCTTCTTCATACGCTTCTCCCGCGCTGTTCCGGTAGGTTTGCTCATTTGGATCAAAGTCTTCAAGGTCCACCTGATCCATCTCATCTGTGACCATAACATCTTCTCGTGAAGGAAGCAGAGCCTCCAGCAGAGACAGTTTCTCCCGTGGGAGCCAGTAGTGCTCTGGAAACTGGACCTACAATATTACAGATTTTTTAGAATGAGTATTTGTTCATATGCAAACATGAGTATACTGGCTACAGAAAAGCATGCAGCTTACCAAAAATTGTATGATCAGGCTGCCTTTGTCCATTGGAGATTTGTAGACAGGCATCCCTTCGTTGTAAATACACTTCAGGTCACCGTGTTTTATCACCTCACCTGTGGAGGCAAGAGCTGTAAGGGGGCTGCTGTGCTGGGACAGGCATTTCCCAGCCCCACGAGGCAGGGCTGTACACGAGCCCTGTTCTCATGGCACCTAAGGGAGACTGTACCCAATGCACAGGAAAGAGCTAAACACAAGCTGTACAGAACTAGAGATATGTAGACTGTTTCTCCTGCTGTAAGAGAAATCAGCTTTTCTTGGCACAGCCTTCAGGCTGAATGAACAGGTAATTCAGTAAAGTTTAAGATTCTGGCCTCTTTAATATTTTCCTGGCTATCCACCAGCTGGGACTGAGGTTGGCTAAGAAGTGTTTGATAGCTTCAGCTATAAGTCTGCATGTTTTAGAAAGAGCAACAACAACAAAGAACCAACTAAATTAAGTGACTGCCTCGTGAACCTGTTCCATCATCTGGTTAGAAAAAGAAAAACCCAAATAGAACAATCTCCCCCAAAAACTCCAGTCCAGGTACAATTAAGCAGGCAAGCAGGTGATAGTTTACATACTATTAGAATTCTTGAAAGACCTACCTGGCCTAGTAGATATGACAAGAACTCTGTTGTCCAGAGTTTCAATTGTCTTTTTGAAACCGCATAAGGCCTCCGAGAGTTGAATTCTCATTTTTGTGATTAAGTCATGCCCTCGTCTCTGAAAGACACTGTGATCCTTCTGATCAAGCACAATTATGACATCCCCAGGCTCCAAATCAGGCTCCTGGTCACCTTCTCCATGAAATACTATCTTCTGACCATCTTTCATACCTGAAGGAAAGACACCCATTTATTCTCTGCAGAACTATAGACTATTACAGATTATTATTAGGGAACTAGTACAAATACACAGTTCTTACCTTTATCAACATGAACTTCTATGATCTTTTTCTCTCTCACAACCTTACAGCCATTGCAGTTGTCACACCTGTCCTTCGGATTTATTCTTTCACCTTGGCCTTTGCATTCTGGACACACAGTTTGGATTTGCTGCACCATGCCAGGTCCAATTTGCTGAACTATGACTTGCATGCCTCTTCCTTTACACACAGGACATTTTTCTACTGCCCCTCTCTTTCCGCCATAACCTTTGACAAAAGAGTTAAAGTGAATCTCAGTCTCAAAAAACTGCGGTAGTCAGGTTGGAACTCACTAACTTTAGAGCATATTTAGGGTAACTTCAGAGTAGTTCAGTAATGGAATTTGATTGCTGTCACAGAACATGCCCCACAAGCTGGAGGCTGCTACAAACAAAATGCTTATACAGCTTATTGTATTAGCCTCTGCCCCACCCCCCCAGTAAATCCTGCTTTCCAAGGACCTGTCAGCATTCCAAATGCAAGACATAAACATTCCATTAATACTTGGAAAAGAATCTGTTTACTAAACATTTAACAGAGTACTAAGATACAAGACCTTATTAAAATTTACCTCAAAGAGGACCAATCATTAGGGAGTACTTAATAACTGTAAAATTAGCAGCATAACACAAGCTAGACTTCCACCCACAGCAATTTAAGAAGTTTTACAGAAAAGACATTTCCATCCAAGTTCTGGGTGAAGGTAATTTTAATTCAGGTATCCCTAACTGCAACTCACAGTGAGTTTTAGTTTGTGATTAGAACAATCCGTCAGTAACACTGTGGTTGAGAGACTGATTCTTGGATAAGCATAAGTAAGAATTAAATACCCTGGCAGACTTTCAGGGATCAGGCAAAGAAAAAAAAGAGAGAGAAAAGTAAGAAAGCCTTCAGACTTTTTTCTCAGTCCCAGACAATCCACACAAACACACACAAAAAAACTGCAAGAGGGGTTTGAAACCACTACTTTTTTTTTTACCTTCACACTTTGCACAAATAACATTCTTTTGCAGTGCCAGTTTTCTTGTAATACCATTATATAGGTCTTCAAGAGATACACCTAACTGGTGCACCACATTTTTGCCTTTAGAAAAACAAAAGGGAAATATTAATACTTGTTCAGCTCTTGTGAAGACAAATGCTCATGCACAGTCCCACTGAAGAAATGCAAAGTTCATTCCAAACTCTGAACACAACTCAGCCCCCTTAAAAGCATGTGCAGTTCCATCAGCTTCCACTAAGCTCCACCCATTTATGTCCAAACATAAAAGTTGAGCTGTAATTAAGCAAAGCGTCATTAAAGCCACCCTATCCCTGCTCCTACTTCTAATTTTATAAGCTTAACTGAAATAGCAAAATGCAAGGACACTACCAGCTTCTCATCTGTCAATTTAGAAGTTGCTGTTATGCCTGCCTATGAATTTCCATGCCACTTCACAGCATAATTTCAACGATCTTACAGCGAGTTACGACTTGTTCCTTTAATAGGCACTGGGCATGGAAAAGCCAGAAATCATCCCGTGCTTTTGGCAGCACACTGTGCTCAGTTTCATTTCATTTCTCCCAAGTATTTTCATGAGATCTAAAATTACTGAAGTTTAAGTTGATGGTGTCCTTTTGAAGCAAGTTGCCCAAAAGCATATGAGCAAGTGAGGCACAGATTTGGAAAACAGGTAACTTAAACAGGTCTAAGTCAACTGCTCACTTACTGATGTTTCCCCCTCCCCTACAGACTAGCCATTCCCCCTCCAACAAAAAAACAAACAGAACTTAGCAGAAAAATGGCTGTGGCTAAGCCACGTTATCTACTTATTAGAATCTTAATGCTAGAGTAACTAGGAAAATCATAGTTTACTTATTCTATTGTTGCAACAAGTCATATCCACACCATGTACACTCAGCAGAACAGCAGTACCATAGCACAGGTGTTTTATGCTCAAGTGCATGGTTAGAGTTTCTAGAACTTGTTTAGAACTGTGTACCTCTTCTCTCTCTATTCATTCGGCCTCCACCACCAAAGAACATGTCAAAGATGTCCATGGGTGAAGAGAAGCTGCCGCCACTCAGGCCTCCTTCTTTAATAGCCTGCTCCCCACCCTGGTCATAGAGGTCCCTTTTCTTTGGGTCCGACAGAACTTCATATGCCTGGGATATAAGTTTAAACTAAAAAGAAAAAAGAAGCTCTGAACAACTATGACCAAGAGGCAAAGTAGCCCTCTCACACATCTGCAGCTCTGGGAGCACTTGTTTCCAGAAGGAAACTCCCTGGGTGACAGACTATGAAGTACACTTTGTCCAGGAAAACCACCCCTCTCCTCCCTCTCCCCCCTCCTCCCGTGTTTGAAGTGGGCTTAGTTCAGTCACATCCACCTTACAAGTATGTGCCAGCTACATTTGTTGATTGTGGCAGTTGCAACCACCATTCCATCCTCTAGCAAACCCATTGAGGAAGGAAGATGGCACTATCCCTGAAGTCCTGCAGGTGCCCAGCTGCTCGTGGCCACAGCGGTGCCCATCAGCCTGGAGCCACACGGGGCTCCTCCCTGCCTGCTGAGCTGGTACAGCCAGCTACAGCAGAGATCTGTGTGACCACACGCTGCTCTTGCTTACTCATCACAAACACAGGGACTTAGATACAAATCAAAACACCCACTTCAACAAAACAATCAAGGAATTTTCTTAAAACAGCTATAAAGGATTTCCTATTACTAAGACTACCAACTGAATTTTTAAACATAATTTGCTATTATTGGAATGACTACTTCCATTTTAAACTTCATTTACTCATGGCCATGTAAAGTGGTTTAAGCAAAGAAAAGCAGGCCCAAAATAAAAGCAGAATAGGTTACCTTTGACTAGGCTACTGTCTGAGTTCTGTAAATTAGTACTCCTAGAGACATTAAGTATGGACCTTCTATTCCGGTATTAAGGTATTAGCAGACCAGCTTTTAGATAAACAATCCCATCATTCATATTTTCCATAGTTCTCCAGTCGTGGTGTTCATTTACCATCCAAGCCAACACAGGCAGCTAAGCGGGTCTACTGATATCACCTGGGACATCTGCATTAACATTTTTCTCTGAAGAAAACCCATCCTGTTCAGGAACACAAATCCATCCAGCACAACAGTGCTGGCAGCTGGATCTACTACCAGCCTTTTCAACATCTGACAGCACAGTGGCCACTGGCACACTAGAAATCCTGCCAGGTTTGCCTGTTTAAACCAGCTCCTCTAAGGACGATCTTCCACCATAACTACGGGGAAAGGGGTAAACGCCACATCCAAAGAGAAGAAATGCCACATCGCCTTTGCCACAGCTGGGCCACAAGACCTGCTGTGAAGCTCACAGGTCTGAACAGAGACCTGGATGTAGAGGAGCCTCCACGTCCTGGCACTACGCTCCAGAAAAAGCAAAGCAGGATTTGAACTACGACTGAGTGCTGGATTTAACAACAGCCTGCCTACGAGCGACCCGCGGTGTCCCCCGCGGGCGGCCCTGCGCCGGCCCCCGGTTCTGTCCGCAGGGCCACCCAACCCGCGGCCCGGCGGGGCCTGCGCCGAGCGCGGGGAGCCGAGCCCCGGGGAGCCCGGCCCGGCNGCCCCAGCCCCGCGTACCCGCTCGCCCTCGCTGGGGTTCTTGTCGGGGTGGTACTTCAGCGCCAGCTTGCGGTAGGCGCGCTTGATCTCCTCGGAGGAGGCATTCGGCTTCACCTGCAGGATGTCGTAGTACTCCGTCTCCTTCACCATGGTGGGTGCCTGTGGGAGGAGGCGCCGCGTTACCCTCAGGTTACCCCCAGTTTCCCCCCGCGTTACCCGGCCCGACGCCCCGCTGAGGCCCAGCGGGCCGCGCTCACCGCCACGCTCGCTCCACCGCCGCCGATACCGCCCTGGCCGCCGCCGATACCGCCCTGGCCGCCGCCGATACCGCCCTGGCCGCCGCCGATACCGCCCGGCGCTCCCGCGGCCCCGCCTCTTCCGCGGCCTTTATAGCGGCCCCGCCGAATCTTCTGGAATGACGCCGCGCGTGACGTCACGGGGCTGGAACGGTCTAGAACGGCGGCGCGTGACGTCACCGGCGGCGCGCGCGGGGGGCGGAGCCTGGGGCCGGGCCCGGGCTCGCAGTCGGTGTTTACGGGGTGGGACGGGGAAGTGCCCGGGCCGGCTGTGGGCGGGAGCCCGGGATGGCTGCGGCTGCTTGGGCCGTACAGCTGGGGCTCCCCAGGCCGTGCCTGGCATTCCCTGAGTACAGCTCACACAAACCGGTACTCGGCCAATGGAGTACCGAGGAGCTGACATTGAATGGGAGCTGTAAATTATTATCTATGCTAATCTGGTAATCCGTTTCTGTTGTTACCTCTTCTTTATGGCTTTTAGGTGTACGTGTAATATCGTTTCTCAATAAAAGTTCCGAAATAATAGCTTTATTATATGGAGGCTTTAGATTAGGGTTAGATTAGGAAACTTTCCATTAGGGTTAAAAGGTGACTATTCTATGGAGTTAAAAATATTAAAAAAAAACCCACCCCATATTTTATATCTTTGTATCGTAGAAACGATCTGTTCAGTCTAATTTAGAAAGTTTGCACGTGTGTCGGCTTCAGAAGACCGTAAACCACCGTGGGCCGGGGGGTGAGGGGTCCCTGCGCGGCCCCTCACGGCTGGGGCCGGGTCCCGTCCCCGCTCCGGGAAATCCATTGCATCGCCTCTGGGAGAGCCTGGCGGGAGCTCCGGCACAGCCTGCCCCACGTCGCTGGTACATCTTGTGCTGGTTAATTAGCAGATGGCTTTCCTGATGTATTTCGCACCTTTTAAATAAATTGGGCTAATGCTGTACCCCTGCTCTGCCCTGAAGATTATAAATAGATTTATTTGCCCATGCTAAATCCTACTTTGACTTTAAACCTAAGAGCATCATTAAGTAGGGACTATGTTGCTTGTATCTTATTGGCATATGGGATGCACCTGTATAATGTTTATTTTATAGCACAGAGGCTATTTGGCCTCTTCTCTTCTGGATTTGGGGGAGTAATCCTCCGGTACTAATTGATCCTTGTGCTAGGCCATCTTCTCCTGGCAAAGGCAACACAACCAGTAACCCATCTCTTAGAGGTGGGAATGGGGGGAGTGAATTTTAGAAGAGTGTATTTTAATGTTTATGTTGCCTTTTCCATGTAAAATAATCCCGCTGGGTGCTGTCTCCTTTCTGCCCTAGGCAGCACAAAACGAAGGCGTTATTTCTTCTACCTGTTGATGTCTCACTGGAATGGTATTTTCTAAAAGACAAATCTCCCCATCTCTGGAGTTTTTGGACGTACTTAAGAATAGAACAAGAGATCTCACGGGAAATATTTTAGCTTCTGATTGTTAGAAGTTTGTCAGTATTGCTCTGTGTCTGCTTGTTATTTGTCCTTTCCTCAAGCCGACTTGGAAGCTGGGATAGTTTTCATCTTTCTCCAGGTAACTGAAGGTCCTCAATTAATTATTTACTGCTTGGGGGAAGGAGATAACTGGTACCTGAGCAAAAGCATATTTTTATGGAAGATGGCAACTTAATGGTGAAAAATACAGAAAAGCTGGATGAACTGAGAACAGATTTTGCTCAAACTTGAGCGTAATAGAAATGCTTATAAGCTGGGGTTTTTTTTATTCCAGGACACAGTTCCTTATTCCTGGGAATAATTTTATGAAAGCAGAGCATCTCTTGTGATTATGATAACCCAAAGGTTCCAGCAGCCTGCCCTGCCAACCAGAGCCCAGGTAAACAGTCAGGATGAAGGAGAGGGCCCCGTTGTGTTGTCTAACACTTGGAAATAGGGAAAAAGAAAAAGGGGGAGGAAAAGCAGCGGTGTGGGAGCCGAATGAAAATTTTTCAGCATTTAGAGCTCTGGTGCCATTTTAACAAACTTCCTATGGTATTTCAGGTAAATACTGTGAGAAGATTGAATTAATATAATCTACTTATATTAAGCATGTAAATTTACTGGAGTGGGGGAGCTAATTACAGGAAATCGACGGAAAATGTGGATGAAAAGAATAGTTCAAAACCACAAAAAAGAAATCAGTGTTGGTAACTATATTTTCCCTAAGTGTTATTGTCAGCAGTTGAGCATGTAAATCTGTGTTTTGCAATTGGGAAACTATATTGGCAAGTGAGTACTGAAACTATTTTCTAAAAATATTTATGGTAAGTTACTCTGTAAACTTGTAAAAAGAACTAAATATTACATTTTCAAGGCAAAAAAAGGTTTATTCTCATAATGGTCCTCACCTTAAAGATAAATTAGCTATAATCTGTAGCTCTAAATATAATATTTCCATTTTAGAAGAAACCATAAATCCGTTTGTAGCTTTGTAGAAGCTGAATGCTTCAGTAGATGAGAGGCTCTCAAAGCACATATGAATTTTCGGGATCCATTTTTAGTGTGTCATAAAAAGAGTGTATAATTTCTTTGAGTGGAAATCCTCGTATAGTGTGTGTAGATACTGGTAAATATAATAAGAACTCACACTGGTGGATGGTTTCTTACTGTTAACATTTGTTACTTGTAATAACAGCTAGAAACTTGGCTGATTTGGATTTTTGCTTAAGAGGACTGAGCCTACTTCATTTACTTTCATCTTATTAGGGAGACCTATCAGGTTATATTTACTTTAATATGCAGAATTTGTTTGCTCCATCTTTGGTTCCAGTTGGTACAATCAAATCATTATTTACTCCAAGAGTTAGTGGGAAAAGTAGTAAGGGTTGGTGTTTGAGATTATAAAAACGGGAGAGATCCACTCCATGGATATCCTTTGCATCATTCTGTGCATCTCCTACATCACTCTCGTCTGAGCAATACAGTCATTCTGATCCCTGAGGGGAATACAGTCCTGCAGCTGTCTGGAGCAAGACATTTCCTACTGATCAATACTGTATTTATGGAACAGATTTAGAATCCTCAGCAGCTGATTTTGTCATGATTAGTAATAAATGTGATACAGCCTTTTTCTCAACAATTACAGTGGTGGTTCCTGTACTCATCTAGCCTGGTGATCAAGGGTGTATATGCCCAACTCTGTTTCTTGTAGGGCACACCTTGCCTCCTTCAGTCTGTGCAGTCTAACCAGAAGCTGCTTACCCATTTTTCAGAGGAACAGCTATTTTCTTTTACTGCTCTTTCCTTTCCGTCCCTCCTGCCACATGTAATGTGGATCACCTTGTCACTTTTTACTAGCACAATATCAAATTTGCATTTGTGGGTGTCAACAGGGAAACCAGCAGCGAATTTCTGTTCTCTGCAAGGAGGCAGGACTGGACTGGGAATAGGGAGTTAGTAGATCTTGAGTCTTTTTCATTTAACCATCAGAGGACTCTGGTTCTGAAACAGGTAGGCACAAAACAAGAGTTTTTGAACCATGAACCTTGGGGTCATGCAGCATCTTTATATGCTACAAGAATGATGCATTTATCTTTTAATCTCGTTGTATAAACTGCTACTAGAATCTGCTTGTCTGCATTTTTTAGTCTGGCTGTATTACTGTTTCTCATTCTTGTTGAAAGCAGCATCCTGAGACACAGGTAAGAGAACCACCTGCTGAACTGCAGCTTCTTGCAGCACCCTTGATTCTTGTAAAGAAGTATCAAAAATAACCTTTATTACAAACACCAGGGGGAAAAGATCAGGAATCTGAGGGATTGTGTCTCTTTTCAGTCACACTAAGTGTGCATAAACAGCTTCAGTATTTCCTCTGTAAGGTGAAATTATAATCACAGCAGACTTTCCTTCGTGCTGAGCTGCATTCTTTCAAGCATCCAGATCTCAAAAGTTACCCCAATTTCCACAAACTCCTTAGGAAAATGTCCTTTAAATAATATTTTTAAGCTATGATTTTTAGTCTTATTAAAAATATGTATTAAACAGTACAGTATAACTGTTTCATTTAATGAACCTTTAACAGTCCTGGGCCCATAATTAATATATGAAAATGATATCTTGTACAGAAACAAGCTCTTAGGAATATCTTTTTGCTATAGATGGAAAGTAAAAGATCTGTATCTGCAAGAAAAATGTAAGTGATGGCATTTGTTTTGAGCTATTTTAGGGTAGTGTATAGTGAGTGACTAGCAGTCACAGCTTTCTCTAATCTGAATTCCTTCATTAGAAATGAATTAATATAAAAAGCATATGTGAGTTTAAAAAGTTGATGCTTGCCTGGAGCTTTCCATTCTGGAATCTGCCCTCAGCATCATCTCCTTAGCCCAAGGCAGCATAAATTGGTTGATCCTTAAGGTATGTGTTGAGACTCACTTGTTTAGTAAGACTTAATGGAAGCTTTGCCACAGTAATATTTGAAGGCATGTTTGGATTTAGAATTTTGCATAAACCCCAAAACCTACTCTCATTTAGTAGATCTGTGAAGTTAATTTTTTTTTTACTTTAGCAAAAATGTTTTAGACACCAAATGAAATTTTTAATTTTATGAGAAAGTGGGAAAAAGAAAGCTGTATATAATCATGGTAAATGTAGTTAACATAGCAGGCAGAGGGCTACAATTAGTAGCAAGTTGAAAAGATGACAGGCTCTAAGAAAACAGGTTTGAAATAATGAGAAAAAGATTGGAAGTGATGCCATTTATGTAAAGAAATGTATCAAAGCCTTTCAAACAGGAAAAATAAAGGTTATTAGATGTTTTGCCAGTGGTTGTTGTGAGGTAAGGCTTTTTTGGATTTGGTTTGGATTCAGTGCTGGAAGATGGGAGTAACAATAGAACTACCAGTTTAATAATATGTTTGCAACAGAAAGTATTGTTTTACACTCTTTATTACTATAAGTTACATGACTAAAAAAAGGAGGAGGAAAAAAAGGGCCCTATCATACAGTTGCTTAAACTAACTGGGATGAGTAGCAAGGAGCATCCAGAATTAGTCCACCCCTCTGTTCATTTTAAGTAAATACAAGTTTTATGGTACTCACTTTCTTGCCTTACAAGTAAATAGATGAGGGCGTACACAGCCCTGGCTGGTTTCACAGTTCCATAGTCTCACTGGGAATGAAACCTGGAACATCCTGTCCCACACATGCTCCACCCACACGGAGGCCGGTCTGCCTCGCCTGCTGTTGGTCACCAACCTGAATAACAGCATGGCTCTGGTTTGGCCTCTCTGATATTGCTGTTTGGGATCTTGTAGCAGAGCAAATTCGTAGTGACAGTTGTCTTCAACCCTGAGGTACCAGCTGCAAATTTCTGAAAGGTACCAGTCCTAATTGCAGAGCAAAGGATGTGAGCTTTATTTGGCTTTTATATTCCTTTACAGCTTAGTGAGCCAGTTGATGCCCAGAAATCTTAACCCATAGCTGCAAAAAAAAGCCCATCCCACCATAAAAAATTCTGTCTGGGTCTAGTGCAGTCTTGTGCAACTCGCATGCAGGTAGATCTAGGCATTAAAAAAAAAAGGATCATAGCATCTTGTGAGGCGAAACATGTAAAAACCATTTCAAGATGAAGGTCTTTTCTGCTGAACTCTATTTAAGTTGCTGGCCTCGTTTGTTTGGATTTATTTCTTGAAACTTGGAGACAGCCTTGAAATGTACCAGAACTGCAAAGGCAGGTTCTGTGCAGAACTGGAACTACAAAGGCAAGTTCTGTGTAGAACTGTTATAGCTTGACATTTATGAGCCTATTGTTCAAGTGACAAGATTGTGGCTGACAGTTGCAGGAAACAAGAGTTTATCGCAATCACGTGAGTTTTCTGTTACAGTCGCACAATAGAGAGTTCAAGAGCAACTCTTCTCCACCAGTTCCCGCTGATACATTCCCCTGACTCCCCAGGCTTCCCTTCTGGCAGTAACAGACTGCCCTTGTTACTGGGGGAGTGATTTGTCACTGGAAAATGCTTGATTGTGTCAAAATAATTTGCTAACCATTAGCTAGTTTAAGGAAAATTATAGGAAAAACAAAACAGAAAAATCCTTCATAAACACAGTGTGTACAGAAGACATGTGTATTTCAGGTTTTCTCTTTATTCACTGAAAGTACAAGACTTAGAGAGTGAGCAGTCATTTCCTTCCGTGAGACCAGCCTGTTACCCAGCCACTAAAAACCCAAGATGCAACTCAGGCAAGGTAATTAGCAGTTCTCTAATTGGACTCCTTCATATAGCGTCCAAAACATTTTAGATGAGCTGAAGAAGAAAAAGAAGAGTTTTCGTGCAGCAGAGTTTTCTTTACTATGTTATGGGAAAGTTGGTTGCAAGGAGGAAAACTTGTAGCTTTCTTCAGAGAAGTGTTGGAACAAAGTGTTTGGAGAATTATCCCAAAATGAAGGAGCTATATAATTCCTGACAAATACAGAGTTTTGCTGCATATGGTGACACAGTCTTACCATTGAAATATCCCCCATTTTCAAATCAAGTTTCTGGTGTTGAGAATAGATCCCTTAGAATCTCACTTCAAGTTTTCTTTCATTTCAAACTGCATTGTCTCCAATTACACATTGGATATGTTGCAAGACACCCTGGAATGAAATCCGCACTTTGTATAAAGTTAATATTTCTCTCTTAGATACTCCTAATCACTATGGCTGCCTTTGTACCATTAAGTAGAACATTTTAGATTATGTTCTCTGGCTCTGAAGGCCATGGCACAGCATGGCTTGCATCTCTCTTCCTCCTCCAGACAGGGTAGTCTGGTGACAGCCTCTGCTCTGTGCTGTCCCAGAGAAACGCCAGTTCATACAGACAAAAACCATGCTAGGGAAGGTGCTCACAGTGGGTGGCTTGAGCCATTCTCTGGATTTTGTTTTGTTTACCAGTATAGAAGTAGCCTAAATAGCTGAACTAGACTCTCTTACATCCTGGGAAGTAATTTGTCTGGTCATGTGTAGAAACTTCCATATTATACCGTAGGCCTGCTCTGGTGAGGAGCAGGAAGTGCTGCTGGAGTTGTGGTGCTGGAGGAGGGGCTTGGCTCTTGCAGTACTGGGGTCCATATGTAGAATTGACTTGAAGGCATTTCCTAATGTAATTAATCTCTGTTTTCTTTAAGAAAAGAGCTTCATTGAATATTCTTTTTGAAACTAGACTGGGTAAAATTAGAATTGCTTCAACTCGTGTGAAAGAATTTGTGAAAATCTTGGCAAAAGAGAAGATTTGCATCTTAAAGCACTGTAAACTCATTAAAATTCTTCTCACGGATAATTGAAGAAAAGTGAATTAAAAGGAAAGTTTAACGGTAAGCAGCTCACAGGCACTGCGACATTTCAAGCATGTTAAAATCAGAAAGAAATAGCTTTTGTAGCAGTAGTCTCCTCCTCTTGCATTACGTGTTGCTTTTTCTAACAAATAACCAGTTACTGTTTGTTTCTTTGGTCCTCCAAGTAGCTTGTTTGTGCCTGATCGGCACAGTTCTTCAGCACACTTGTAACCAGCTTTGCAGGGTCTGTCAGCATGCCTAACAGCGGAGATACTCTCACAAAGCAAGTGCAGGATGAAAATGCAAGGAATGTTTCAGGAAGCTGTGAAAATGGGTAAAGTAGCTTGAACATTTATTTTAACAAACTGATCTACCAATTTTTCCCAGCTTAAATTTCTCTTGTACCACTGTGCAGGTCCACAAGAAATTTGTATGGTGTCTCTACTACCTAATGAAGAATAAGGTGTATCTTTTGAGGCTAGAATGAGAGAAAATTGTCAATGAAGATTATAAATAGATTTATTTGCCTATGCTAAATCCTACTTTGACTTTAAACCTAAGAGCATCATTAAGTAGGGACTATGTTGCTTGTATCTTATTGGCATATGGGATGCACCTGTATAATGTTTATTTTATAGCACAGAGGCTATTTGGCCTCTTCTCTTCTGGATTTGGGGGAGTAATCCTCCGGTACTAATTGATCCTTGTGCTAGGCCATCTTCTCCTGTCAAAGGCAACACAACTTAACCAGTAACCCATCTCTTAGAGGTGGGAATGGGGGGAGTGAATTTTAGAAGAGTGTATTTTAATGTTTATGTTGCCTTTTCCATGTAAAATAATCCCGCTGGGTGCTGTCTCCTTTCTGCCCTAGGCAGCACAAAACGAAGGCGTTGTTTCTTCTACCTGTTGATGTCTCACTGGAATGGTATTTTCTAAAAGACAAATCTCCCCATCTCTGGAGTTTTTGGACGTACTTAAGAATAGAACAAGAGATCTCACGGGAAATATTTTAGCTTCTGATTGTTAGAAGTTTGTCAGTATTGCTAAGTACTAATACCCGTTTCCAGAGTCTGAACTGTTGTGTGATGTGTAGTCTTTTGTTAAGTTAAATCTAACTTCACATTTTTTAAGGAACAAATTGCATGTTATGTCTCTTGGAAGATTTGTTTGTTTCTTTCAGGTAAAGGATTGGTTGGGATAATTTCTGCCATAATGGTTTCTTCTGTTTTGGTCTTTGTAATCCTGGATAAGAATCATGAGGAGCAATCCAAAGACTCAAGGTTTTCAGAACAGGAAGAAGTTTAAGAAATCTTTGAAAACTTTTGGATATATTGTTGTTGCTTCTGGAATCCTAATGTAGTTAGTTAGGAGTAGAATTGTCATTTTTTTGGTTTAATCTGTCCAAAGACCAAAAACCACTATTTGATTTTTGATCTGAATAGGTATATGTACACTCTGACTCAGGAAAGTTAGGATTTTGCTAAGTTAGTAATAATGCCTCTATTTTAGTCCATGCATGCCTCTATTTGTGACATGCTTAAAAAAACAACAACAACAAAAAAACAAGCCCAAAACCACAAACAAACAATCTGTTTGCTTCATTAAAGAAAAAAGGTAAAGGAGAATTTAAGAGTACGGTGGTTTGCATTCACTGTAAAAAGGAAGTTTAGGCTTCCTGTATTAGAAAGATGTTTAGCATTCGAGTTTTTTCTGAATTTCTAATGAAAGGATATCAGACCCTAGAACTCAAAATACTTTTGATGCATTCAGAGTCTTTGGCATAAAACTTCTGTCTTTTGTTTGTTTTTGAAGATGCCAGTCCATGTTGCCATATCAAATGCTGTTGTTTACCTGGTTTGAAGTTAGATAGCAAACTTCTGTCCCTGTTTTAGTGTGCTGGAAGTGGGACTCCAAGTAGAAAGGACTAGACAAAGAAAATAAAATTGTATCAAATGGAAATAGGAAAAAAAGACCTTTTGTGAGGCTGAAATGGAATCAGTGTGGCCTAAAAAATGAGGCAGAGATGAAATAATGAGTTCTGTGTGACCTAACTTTGCTGCATTCTCTGCAAATAGCCATCCAGAGACAACTGCTGGAAGATTTCTGCTGCAGGTCTGGGGTTTTGCTGCGCAGGGGAGAGCAGAGCCAGGAAATGTGTCCCAAGGTCAGGGCAGGGTTGTAGTCTGCTCCCAACTGCTGAATAGCGCCTTTTTGGGGGGGAGAATAAAAAGGGCTCGTTACATTGTTCCTTTTTTCCCGTTCAGCCATGAAGTTCTCAGCTATCTGCAAAGCTGGTCTGCTCACCAAAATAAATGACCTATTTTTCAGGATATTTATTCTTAACAAGAGGAAAGAAAAAGCTTCAGTACTGTTTTTTGCAAGTAAAGAGATAGGTTTTACTAGAAGGTGTGTGCCAACTGTGTTTTGTTGTGAAACAGATCTCAGCTGTTAACTTTATCACTACTACTTTATTAAGCATTTGTTTAGCTTTTAAATATATCTTTGTGAGAGAAGAAGATGAGTGAGTAGTTTGGCAAAGACTAGTTTCTTGTGTGTTATAAAAATCAAAGCAATTGTCAACTCAGCTGAGCCTTTTTGCAAGAGTAGGAACATATCTGGGCTGATCTATGGCCCTGTTTTTAGGTCTCATGAGGGCATGGAAACCAATTAACAGCTAAATCTAACCTGTTCTTCAAGGGCAAGGGGGAGCTTTTAAATAGAATTAATAGGGAATGTATTATAATATTGCCCTCATTTGAATAGAGGAGTAATTAGTAAATAAGATGACCAGCCATAATAGACAGCAGTGTCCTGTAAAGGGCCATGGGGGCTCCTGTGACTCTCATTATAGGAAAAATAATACATTACAGAAAATGAGGGTTTAAAGAACTAAAGTGGTGTGTCATTACTGTGGGGTTTTTTCCCCTTATGTCATAAAAAAAGAGAAAACATTTTCAGAACATCTTAGGTAACAGTTGATAGCATCTCAGAGTCTGGATATACAGTATTTGCTTGGCTATTTCTGTTCCAGTCAAAGGTTTCTCTTTAGATGCTGAGCTATCAAAGCTGTGGTGCTATGTTGATTTAAGTCAGAGTGACCTTATTGTCTTTGTGTAGAACTCTGGGTCAGATCTGTGATTCTAAATTATTGTCTTGCGCTTATTCCTACTATCTGTCCCCAGAGTTCTGTTTTGAAATACTGGATTTGGCTCTTGTAGGATACATGGGGGATTTGGGAAAGGATTTCTCATGAATGGGATCCAGATGGAGATATTTAGTTTCTGAAGTCTCTAGGCAAAATGCCAGAATCATTACAGTTTTCAGAGGTTACCCATAGGTAATTTAAGCCATTGCTTTTTGCTGCCAGAAGAATTGTCAGATGAATGCTTAATGATTCCATCTTGAATTCAAATGCCCCAATGAGCTGTTGAAAATGTCTAGCACTCAATGAAATGTTTTTAAGAGTATGCAGATGTAGACCCAAAACACTGCCCAAAGCAGCTCTAATGGAGAGTAAGGCTGGGGAAAGGTATATGGCTCCATTGGCCTGGAGAACATGCAGCAAAAGGTCAGAGGGGGGAATTCCTTAGTGTTGGAACAGAGATTAGGACAAGTTTAGGACACTTGTCACCAAGACTGAAAGAGCAGATGGACAAGTGACTGGAAGAAGGATGTTTTATCACCCACTTTCTAATGGATTCCTTAAATAATCAAACCACCAAGGTGTAAGGGTTTAGAGAAGGAATCCACTAGGTTGTCCTCAGGAGAAGCAAGCAGTGAAAGATAAAAACAAAATTTATGAAGAAGTTCTGTCTTGAAAAAATGCATATTTTCCACTTCAGCCTATTTTTTGTGTGTATTAAATAGGATTAATATTTAATAGTTAGGAAAGCCAGTTCAACAAAGAAGTGTTTGAGAAAAAAATACTTGTGCAAATGGGGATCATGCATTGCTCCCGAAGATAAACACCTGTGTCTTACAGAATACTTCTTTGGGCAAGGCAAGCAGAGCAAGGAGTTCAATTAAAAGGTGAGGACTGTGTAGTAAGAAGTATGAAGTAACATGCTGACTGCCACATGAATGCAGCCTCTGGTGGTGGGTGAGCTTGTAGGTGATATGCTTGGAGGAGCAGCAAGGCAGAGGAAGGATCTGCACTGTTTGGATCATCACAGTGAGGGCAGAACAGCAGTGTGAGTGTCTTGGTTTGGATAGACAGGTATCTGCCAGGGAGGGTTGGAGTCTCTTTTGAAATGTAAGCCCCTTTCTTTTTTTTTTTAAATTTTTATAAATTTGCAATTAAAAGGCTGTCAGGCAAAGATTTTGAGAATAGGTATAGCAGTTCTTTACTAGGGATATAAAAATACAGATGTTGTAGTACAGAAGAATAAGCAAGCAAACAAACAAACAAGAAATCCTAGAAAACCCTGACAGAGTCAGAAATACAACCTGACACCCTGTTGGTCAGGGTGTTGGAAGCAGTCCAGAGTAAGCCCTCCTGGAGTGGCAGATGTGGTTCTGTTGGAGTAGAGATGGTCCCGTTGAAGAAAAAGGGTCCAGTAATGGTGAGATGGGTCCGGTCTTCCTCCAGGGATCCCGTGGAAAACTGGAATACCTAGTGGCACTGTGGTTCCTTTTTATCTAGGTTAAGATGGTTTGGCTCCTCCTCCGTGTGTGGAGCATTTTAATGGTCCATTAGCAGAAGATAATCCCATGGGCTAGTGAAACAATGAAGGGAGATAAGTAGCACTCTACTATTTGATAAGCGACATTGACCTATTCGGGTAAAGATAAGCAATTCTGCTCCACCCAGATAGAATAGAATAACATATTCTTTACAAAACCCACAACAGTGAGCCTTCCTGAGAGCCACTGAGTCTGGAAGCAGTGCCATGAGAGCACTCCAAGGAGAAGCTGAACGGGATTGCTTTTTGGAAAAAATGAGTAAGGGACAGAGTAATTGTATGCACTCCACAGACCCTGTAACTGAGCATTCCCTCCTTTATTGGCTGTGTTCCGTGTTGCAGACAGCCTGCAGGATAATTTATTTTAAAAGTACAAAAGCAGAAAAATCATGCAATCATGCAAGTTTTATACTATAAGCTTTGGAAGTTAGGGGGACCTGAACTGCAGACCACAGCCAGAGCTTTGCAACCTTGTACACACTCTTCTTCTGAACTTAGGCATCATGTCACAACCTCAGCCTATCTGATAATGTGTGCTCTGAATGCAGTATCTTCAACAGTGAATGTGTCTCATCCATTAAACCAGAATAAAAGTAATTAATTAATAAAAATCTTTTGCTGTATGGTGATCTCACATGTGGTACAGCAGAATCCAGGAGCAGGGTGGGAGTGGAGCAGCTGTGTGATGGAGAAGCCTCTGCAACAGGAATACCAAGAAAGGGAGGAGGAGATGGTATCTTCATTGTGAATCTGACAGCACAGGTCTGGAAGCTCAGAATATGGCTCTGAGTGAATGTGTGGTCTGAACTAACCGCTGGTTTCATGGCAAAAAAATGTTTGAGTCTTCTTTGTGAGCAGTTGTGAATGTGATTTCCAGATGTAAAAGTACTTTGACTTGCTATATACATGTAGAGGGTTATGAGTAAATATTCTGAAGTCTAAGGGAATACCTTGTCCTTGAATAATGTATTAACAATTTATGTATGTAATTATTTGTTAAGCTGCTTATTTTTGCAACTTTATAGAAAGCCTCTCTCTCTCTATAGAAAGGTTGATCTTCTGAAATTTTGATAAACCTTGTAGAGAGCTGACTGGTAAAAACTTAACATTGAAAAGGTTACAGGAGTTGAACAACAGGAATAGGATAAGGAATAGGAATACCAAAAGAATGAGATGTCTTTTTATTTGTTCCCATATATGATCTGTTTAATGAATAGGTTCCCCTTAAATTTCATCATAATATGATGGCCACATAACAGTTCATATTCTCTTGATGCAGTTTGTGATAGTAGAAATCGCTGTGCAGAAACAAGACCAAAATGTATCATGAACATAAATTTTATAGTTTTTAAATCTGAGAGAAAAGCTACAACCTAATTATACAGGACATTCAGTATAGCTTGTAAGGTTTATTCAGGTGAGAATTTCTGTAAAATGTTTTTTCCAAAGAAGAAAATGGTTTATTATCATATTAAAGACTGACTTCATATGTTCTCTTCAGTTTTATTGTTTGTATTTTCACCAGATATTACTATGAGGAAACAATTTAGAGGACAGCAAGTATCTGACTGTATTTGGCCTAGAGCATGAAGTGTAAGCAGAAATTTTAATTCCCAGTGATATTGTATTCACTGGTTGCTATCAAATACACTCAGATAAAACCAGTAGTTGCTATGCCAGCAAATCCAGGTTGGATGCTTCTTCTCTGGTGACTCACACCTAGTAGGAAGGGCTGTCAGTTACATCAGTCATTATTTTACCTCACAAACACATTGCTTCTGCTGGGCTGCAAAGATAAATCTCACTAGAGCTGTTACAGTCATGGAAACACAGAGGGAAAGGAAGATCTCCCTTTGTTAATCCAGTACAGAGAACGTTCAGATTCTTGCTTTTCAGGTTGGCCTGAAAACAGCAGCTGGTGTGTGAGAACAGCTTCAGTGTGGAACAGCATCCGAGGGGCACAGGGCAGTGGTGGGAGCTGTGGATGGGTTGGGCAGTGTTGGCTTTGCCCCAAACCTCTGCATAAGCCAGCCCAGCCTAAGCTGTGCTTTGGTCTCAGGTGAGGGCAGTGTGTTGAATTCAGGCAGCAGATGAGGTCATGTTTGCTAGAGTGGTACCTTGAAATTAAAGCCCAAATCACATTAGGAAATGTGTCACTCAAAAATCACCCATGCTAATGGAGTTACACAGAAATACTCTTTGGTTAGTTCTAGCTGGTCAGTGTTTTGGAACATTATCTCAGTTTGTCCTAATTGACTTGTTCAAGTGACCTCTACTGTTAAATTCTTGCTGTGTGTGATTTGTAGAGGTTTTTGCATATTACCTTTGGAATTGTAAACTTGGAGAAATCAGCTGTAGAAAGTCTACCTTTAAACTGGTAGTTGAATTTTGGAAGATACTGGCCCTGCACTAATAACACTGAATAATTTATGTTGAACCTCAGTTTCAATAAAAAATTTAAGAGCCAAAGTCTAGATATCCAATGCATTTTGGTTTTGCTGCGACATCCTGGCACCACGCCATGGTTCTGCAGTGCCTTTTCTCCTTGCTACAATTTATGCTCAGTAAGCTCTTGACCAGGCAGCTCCACCAAATTCTGCTCAGTTCAGTCTTGAACAATTCCAGATACCATAACCATTCTTGGATATTTACTTAATTTTTAAGTAAATAAGGTTAAATGGTTAAAGTAGAGGTCTGTCACAATAGGACATGAAATAAAGACGCTTGGCTCCAGTCAGAAGGCAGTAGAAATCAGAAGGTTTATTTACAATTCATTCAGCCCTTTTATAACATGTTGCACCAAAAGGCACGTTATTGGTCCATAGGGCTGACACCTCTCCAGTTGGCTAAGTGACAGAAATGGCAAACAACACCTGTTGTTATGGGAAAGGAATATTGTTGACACAAGGTTGTTTTGGGAAAAAGGAAAACGGTTGAAAAGTTTCCCTTGAGAAGAGCTAGCTCTTCTCAAACTCAGAAAATACCGAGTCTACAGAGGTCCTCATAAAAAGTTTAAGTAGAGTCATCAAAGCCACATTCATTCTTTCATTCAGAAATTGTTGAAAGAGAAAATTTTGTAATTGTACTTTCATAGCAAAAAACCTCACTCTCAAAGGAAGTGCCTGATTCATGGGGACGGGTAAGAATTATGTTGTATGGAGTGTTACCAACTTTGACACTGAACGTGCAGGGGTCCTCATAGAACTTCTGCACATTGAAGCATTATCAGAAGAAGTCCAGAAGTTCACATGTTGCCTGGCTGTTTTTCTGTAAGGAGAATATAATGTAAACTGAACCGGTATCCTGTAGCAGATAAGAATAAAGCAAACTAAAGAGAGATTAATCTGAGAAAAGTCATTAGTGATGTTTATTAAAGTTTTGAATATCTTCAAATGAGGCTCTTGTGATGCATTACTAATTAGAATTGTTTTATTCAGAAGGCTTTTCTGCTCTTTGTTTTCATCAAAAGTGATGTTCAGTTATTTTTGGACTGAGACTTTGGTTTATTTGTTTTGTAAAATAATAAAAAAAGCTTTATTATTCACAAGTTATTTAAAGGAAAAGGTTCCACTGGGTGCTAAACATCAAATATAGTTTTTCTTTAAAATAGGAAAAGAATCAAGAATTATATTAAGTGTTTTGAGATGGCAGACAAACATATGTTTTTAAGTTATTTCAGATGTTTCGTTTTCATTTTATTCCCAATTAAGTCTTCCTGGTCTGTTATTCTGTCTTTGCAATCCCACTTCAGGATGTCACCATTTCTTCCACATATCAAACACAGGCTTCCCTTGCAAAATGCAGCATAATCCCCTTCTATATTTAAATTACTCAGTTTCTTGTCAACATCCAGCTTCACCAAGCCAGTGATTATTTTCAGAGCGTCATTTTGCTTATCAGACAAGCCCTTTCATGTTTTGTGCAATTATGCCATTAACAAGAGAGTAAATATCTTCACAGGCAAGATTAGTGGTTACTCCTTGTTTTCCTTTAGCTGCTCTAGTGACCTGTGCCCTGTTCCTAGGGAACCTGTGGGGAGGGGCCAGGCGGGAAAAGAACCGTAGTTGTCACTTCTGAGGGGTGGAGAGTTACAGTCTCCTGAATTCTTGTAAAGGGGGATACAGCTTGGTTAAGGCTTTTTTACAGTTCAATTTCACTGGGACTAACAATCATAAATTCTAGGAGTGTCCCACATATATAAGTATCTTACAAGTGTGGTTGTTAATATGAAAAGGGAAATAGTGTCTGATGTAGTGTTTGGTCCTGCTGTTTGCTCCCTGTCACCATTGGGTAAAAGCTGCTTTTGAGGTTGTTATTTATTTGAAAGCTGTGAAGGGCATTGTTTCAACTTTCTTTTTCTACATTGTGAGTTCATTTATTAGACTGTGGAGGGGAAGGACTTCCTGAGCTTCACTCAGGACCCTTCTGTTGTACCTATGGAGAAGGAATGAAGGAAATCCTAGCTTCTTCTTAGCCTCTAAAGGCTGCTGATTCCTACCACTTGTTCTATGAAATGAAATTAATTAAATTAAAAAATCTTTATGCTGCTATTCATGAACAATCTGCAGTGCATTGCTATATTCAGTAATTTCTAAATGCTTATTGTTTAGCTCATGGACTTCTTAGCAGTCTGTTACCTTTCAGACTTTTTGGGTTGGAGTTTGTATTTGTGCTTTTAACTTGGTCTGTTTACTTTTAGGAAAAGTTAATTTCATCCATGTGTTAATGATAACTTGTTGTGTTGGTGAAATTTTTGAGAAACTTCATTATTATTATTATTACTATTATTAACTAAATTGCCTTCTCTTCCTGGCCTAAAAAAACCCCCTGACTTCAGAGCTTCAGCAGATATCAACAGGGGCAATTTACAAGATGTTGTGATTATTAGCAGTGTCAGTATGATCAGGGTTAAGATTGGTAACTCAGTCTTCATACTTGTATGGTTCATGGCCTCTTTGTGGAGGTTCAAAGTTAGTGTCTTCATCTGGTATATTCCATGATGCTGAAACCAAAAGCATGAAATAAAGAATGTCATCCTTAGGGTGAAGGCATTTCCATTTAACTAGGTCATATTGGAGTTTGCAACAGAATCAAAATGCATTTGATAGCTCTGAGCTTTCTAATTCCACCTGCTTGTGTTTTTGTTACCTTTTGATACCTTATATTGCATATTTGTATGTTGATTGTAGTAGATCCTACTAGTGCTCCTGAATAACATCTAATAGTTCTATTTGCTTTTAGAACCTTTACAGATGCACAGACTGTCTGCAGGGATCTGCTGCCTCATTTGGAGGAGACCCAGGGTGAAGGCATAGAGCCAGCAGGTAAGCATGTAAGAGATGATCATTGGAAATTTGAGCTCTTCATATATATATATATA
>VXBN01010351.1:0-13579 GCA_013397395.1 Sinosuthora webbiana
TACCTCTCTATCTAAACCAAGACTGAGGGGTAGTCCCCAAAAGCATGAGCAAATATTCCTGGGCTTATGTTCTCTATTTATCCCATAAAGCATTACATATCCATAGGATTGTACATTTTGTGTCATGCATACTCATTTCTTTACCCCACCTATCCTCGCTCTGCATGGTAATTTGCTCCACACCCCTCTGAGCATGTGTAGTCCATTGTGGTGGTTGTAGGGTGGTCATGAAGCGATGAAGGCTGGCAGTCATCATCAGACTGTACTCTTCACCTTTTCTCTTTCGTGCGTGTGCTCTGGTATTTTGGTAACTGTCCAAACCACTTGACCAGATCTGTCCAGTTCAGGAGTCTGAGGGGCCCCTCTTGGTCTTCTGCATTCCTGGCTCTTCTTATCCTGTGTGTTTAAGTTATATCCATCCTTCTTATCACAAGAAGCACAAGATGCCTGCATTCTTGTGAGTGCAGCAAATGCTTCCAAAGGCATAGTTAAGGTTACAGACACAGTATACAGTTTCTATTGAGCCTAATACATTCTAAAAGGTAATACACATTTTCAGGCTAACTATAAAAATCAGTTAAATCCCAAAGCCCCTGTCTCAGTCCAATATGGCTAATTTATCTGGCAGCTGTCGCCCTGCTCTTTAGCCTTCTGATGACTATTTGCATATTTCTAGTGGAGTTTTCTCACGAATGTACCATAAACAAGTAGATTGTTTTCATACCAGTCTGTGATGGACTGGTGAACTGACCACTGGGGTCAGAAAGGTGTTCCTTTCGTCTACCAATCCTTGATCAAATCCCAAACTCTATTTAAGTCCTAAAATGATAATAAACTCGCTCTTTCTCTGCTCACCTCTGAACCTGAGTGGTCTGGTTCTTTTCGTGTCCCTTAACAGCTACAGGCAGCTACAGGCTTAGTTGCAACCGTGACACACTCCCAAATCCTTTGTAAGCCCTTCATCCCTCTAGGTTAAATGCAGTAGCGTTTGAGAATTTTTAATATTTTGAATAGCTTTGAATACCCTTAAAACTAGTCTGGACCTTTTGCTTGGAATCAGCATGGTCTTGCATATAGCTGAGATCTTGTTTAGGGTTAAGCAATGATCTGTGGTCACCCCAAACCCTGTGAAAAGCACTGAAGTTCCAAAGAGAAGAAGAGGGATTGTAGTTTTTTAAACCTTGGTGACAAGCATTGTGACAAGCACCCTATCCACTCAGACTCCAGCAACAGCCACTGCGGCCACTTTTGTCCCTGCTACATGCACTGCAGCTATTCAAACTTGGGGGACCAGCACTGGGGCCTCTGAAGCTCCAGCTACTTTAATCCTCGTGATGAGTACTGCAGCTACTAACATACCAGTGAGACACTGGAGTTACTCAAACTCCAGCTACTTCAACCTCTGCAACAAGCATAGCAGCTACTCAGATCCAGGTGATGCATTCTACAACCACTCAGACGTAAATGATGGGAAGTTCAGATGAATCAGAAAGCTAAATTTTGATGGTATTAGTCACCCCAATACACAAGGAAAAACGCGTATGAAAGACATCCCATAAAGAAGGACAGGGAGGGTGAAGGGAGCAAAGCAGCAGGCCCATGACAGCAACAGGAGGCAGACCAAGAGGTAACCACCACTCAATCTCTATCCCTGAATGAGCCATGGGAGATACAAAAATATTTCAGCTATCATCCAGGTGAACCTATTACCACCTGGCTGCTCCAGTGCTGGGGTAATGGGGCTGGCAGTTTGGAACCCAAGTTTGGAACCCAAGCACCTGGTATCACTTTCCAAGGAAGCAGGCATTGACAAAACAATTGGAAAAGCAACACAAGTCCTTAGCCTCTGGAGGCAACTCCAGTCAAGCATGGGGGAAAGTGATCCCTACAAGGACAATATTATATTTTACTCAGGCAAATGGGCTATGGGAGGGTGCGGGGGTTTGGAGCTGCAACCGGCTATCTCTGTCCCCGAACTCGCAGTTACTGGTACAGCTTTAGTACCTTTTCGCTGGTGTGGGTCTTGGCCTCAGGCAGAAACATGGCTCCGGCGTGGAATAAGAAAGATGGACTCTCACATAGGGTCTAATGAGGGTTTATTGCACCCAGGAAGGCCCACATGAAAAGTGGCTCCCTGGGCTTGGGTTTCAGCTTAAATACAGGGGGTGTGGAAAAGGGCAGGGGGCAATCTAGAACCAATCCCAGGTAGGATGGGAGTGACCAGAACAAGAAGACAGTACACAGAACAGTCCATACATAATAGAGGGAGGGGAAGTCATGGGCTCTGCCAATCACCCCGGCCCCCCCACCAGAGACTGGGCAGGGTTGCAGGGAGATGGACAGGACCCACAACTACGGAAAAACCAGAGGGGTTTCCACAAGGGGCAGGCAAAGCAAACCATTCCACAGAAACTTGCAAACCCAAATTTCACACTGCAACAGGAGGGAAAGGTATCTAATATCTGCGGGAATTAGCCATGTGGAGATAATTTATTATGTCCCAAACAATGCACAGTTAACCACAGATCCAGACAAAGTCCAATTCTTACAAGCCATGTGGCAGAAATTTGTATGGAGTGCATCATCAGCACACACCAACCGACTGGTAACACTGTTCTGGAAAGATAATGACCCACCAACAGTGGATGCTGTGGTTCATCAACTCTGGGAATATGAAGACAATATCCCTTCCTCAGTCATCTCAGCTGTGGAGAAAATGTCTGATGAAGTGATCTGGGAGTTCCACCAAATCAGAGTTCCTCTTTCCCTCCTGTATGGGCCTGCATTTCACCGATTGACACCAGGGGTCTTCTTGCTCAAGAAAAAGAATAAAGAAGGTATACATCACAGGCTACCTTGCTATTTTACCTGTGGGACCAAGGAGAGGGCATGATGAATTAGGATGAAAAACTTACCTTGATCCTACAGGAACAAGTATATGAACTGAAGAAAGAACAATCACAAATGGGGGTTCTTCCAGGGAAGTTGCTGCTGCTCCACTCTCTAATATAGACTTTTCCAGGCAGAGTGGAAGGGCTGATTTTATTCCTAACCCTATGGAAAGAAGTTTTAAAACCACTGTCATGGTTTGATTGTGGCCAAATGCCAGGTACCCATGAAAGCCACTCACTCACTCCTCTGCTGCAGCTGAATAGAGGAGAGAAAATTTAACAAAGGGTTCATGAGTTAAGGACCGTGAGAGAGATCACTCATTGTGGCAGGACATGTAGTCCCCCCCTCCACCACAGGTGCATATGAAAGGCCCAGCAAGGGGTCATCTCTGGTGCCAAAAGGGTTCAGGGCCCAGCTAAGAATCAACATCTTAGTCTGGAGAGCCAATGTGGGAAGAGATAAAAGAAATATTCCTGACTTAAAGACACTGTTTTACAAACTATAAAAGACACACGAGTTATTACAGAGGCAGAAGCCTCCCACACACACCCCCTGAAGGCATAAGGGACTTCTCCCTGGAGTTTGGATACAGATTCCACAGTTACTTTCCTGGGAATTGAGGGAAAGGATTTTGATATGTGGCCCACCAACAATTGGATGGTAAGATACATTGAATCCTAAGTTATATTATTTCTTCGCTAGCTGTAAAATTAATAGGTATCTTTAACCTCCCGCTGTATATATTTACTAGTAGTTTCCTTTTTGTCTTAATTCCTATGTAGTAGATAGATGGTTATGTCTTATGTCTGTTAGTTTTGTGTCAAATAAATAATTCATTCTATAATAGACCAAATCAGCCATTATTAAAGAACTTGTGAATGAGAGTGGGTTTTGGGGTGCTGGCCACCTCAATAAAGCTACTGCCTGCTGACAGAGGCCTGGGCAAAAGGCAAGGACTTAGCTAAATCCCCACATCTATTTGTAACACTCATTAAATACCATCAAGGGAAAAACAGGCTCAACTTAAGGCGAATTTATTGCTAACAAAATCAGAGCAGGATAATGAGAAGTAAAATAAACCCTTAAAAANCCCCCCCCTCTTCCCAGCTCTGCCTCCTCCCCCAGTGGAGCAAGGAGACAGGGAATTTGGGTTATGGTCAGTTCATCACCCGAGGCCTTTCCTGCTGCCCAGGGAGAGTTGTTGTCCCCCTGCTGCACTGTGGGGTCTGTCCCACAGGTGACGGTACTCTGTGAACTTCTCTGACGTGGCTTCATCTCACAAGCAGCAGCTCCCTGTGAACTGCTGCAGTGTGAGCTGTCCCATGGGGAAGTCCTCCCAAAAGTGCTGCAGCACTGTTCCACAGGGTGCAGTCCTTCAAGGACAGACTGCTACAGCATGGGAGCAGGGCCCGTCTCCATAGGCCTCCCACAGGACCACAGCCTACTCCCAGACATCCACCTGCTCTGGTGTGCGGCTCCTCCACAGGCTGTGGGTGGATCTCTGTATCCCCTGTGGTCCTCCATGGGGCACAGCCTGCTTCACCATGGACTGCAGAGAAATTTTGGCTCTTGCCCCTGGAGCACCTCCTCCCCCTCCTTCTTCCCTGACCTTGGTGTCTGCATAGTTGTTTATCTCACATGTTCTCACCCTGCACTTCTCTGTCTGGAATTAAAACTGCCCAACAGCCTTTGTTCTGATTTCTTCTTAAATATGTTATCCCAGAGGTGTTACCACCATTTCTAATTGCCCCAGCCTCGGCCAGTGGCATGTCCATCTTTGGNATCAATTTTTACAAAAAATAAGGTGGAAGAGAGGGACAAATTGATTAACTGGCCTAGCACAACAGCCCCACAGTGTACCCTGATGTCATCAAGCCATGCAGAGGCAGAACCCATTCATATTTCTGTATTAAGATTACAGACAAGAAGATTAACATAGGATGTGTTAACACATTCAAAACTTGTGTTGCCAATGGAGATTTTCTTGTAAAGACATCTCACCAGTGGTTCTTTCCTTCTTCTTTATCTCATTCAAAAAATTAATGGATCTTTTCCATATCATGTTGAACAGTGATTAAAGTTTTTTCCAACCACTCTCTTGGATTTGTCTTAATAACTGCTGTAAATCTTTGTGATATAACAGTCTCATAGGTAAAGTGGGGTAGGCTTTAAATTTCGAAACAACATATAGTCAGATTGCAACAATTAATAAGAAATAACTGGAGCTGTGTAATTAAAATCACATCCTACTGTGTTATCCAAATTACAAATGCAAATATTAGAATGATTACTAGTGATTACAACATTTATCTATATATAAAAATTTGCAAAGAGTCCTCAGACAAGCACATCCTTTACCTGTATAGATAATCACAGCTTCCGGGTTTTCTATAGATTTGTTTTAAAGTGACAAATATTTTGCTCAGTGTCTAAATCTTTTATTTGCCATGTGCAGACTATGGAAACTGATTTGTCCAAGGTAAAGTGATGCCAACATAGATTATAATTGTAAACTTGCTCACTAGTTATATTTCCATATAATATAGAAAGAACCCAGTGTTCTAGAGAGCTTCTTACAGTAATTCTAGTTGGGGGTACCTAGTTTCCTTGTGGGGGCACATTAAACACTTTGCATTCTATTCATATTTCTTTCCGAATTGCTCCAATTAAAATGCTAGTACTTAAATCTTTAGTATTGCATCCTTTTAAAACATCAGCAGTGTCCTATATGGCTACAGTATCAGTCTTATACTCATTTAATTGGGAAATGTCTTCTTTTTCATAAATTCTGTTACTGTGCCAGCATATCCAAAATAGGCTTGAGACCATGGCCAAGTTAGGGTAAGAGCCTGAGCCAGAGTCACTATACTTATCAGAGTCCCAAGGATCATCGTCGAGAAAACCTGAGGGTGGTTGGTCCCACTTGCTCTGACGTCCATATCTTTTCAGGAGCTTTCTTCAGTCATGAGTAATGAATCCAAGTGGTTGTCCCTGGATTTTGATTGCTGTGAAGGTCATCAAAAGTACCTGGTATGGATCATTCCACTTTTCTTCCGAGGGCTGACCTGAAAAAGCTTTGACATATAACCAGTCTTCAGGTTTAAAATGATGGATTGCTTAGTCTAAACCTCTAGCTCTGGTTTCAAATACTCTTTTATTTACTTCATTTAACTGTTTTCCCAAAGCTATTACATATTGCCTTAAGTATCTTTCTCCTATCTGACTGATGTACTCTCCTTTATTCTGTGCCTGGTAAGGCCTTCCATACAGTATTTCAAATGGACTTAGGCCTTCTTTGGATCAGGGTTTGACCCTTATCCTTAGCAGGGCAAGTGGAAGGGCTTGATTCCAATGCAGATTTCCTTATTGGCAAATTTTAGGCAACTGCTGTTTGATCAGATGAATCATTTTCTCCATTTGCCCACTTGCTTGATGGTGATTGTGGCAGGACTTTCCCCCCCCTACCACATCCTCCCCCTCACAAGAACTGGTGAGATAACCCAGGCCAGACATCTGTCCAGTAGGGAGTTATCTCTCTCTGGTGCTAGAGAGGTGGGATTCCAGCTGACAATAAACATCTTGCCTGGAGAGCAAGATGTAGGGAGATAAGCTGCTGGAATTTCTGACTGATAGACACTTCACTTTACTAACTATAAAAGCTACACACAAGCTTTCACAAAATGAGAATTCTCCTACACATGCCCTGGAAAAGTGTAGATTTCCCTGAAGTTAAAATGCAAAGTCTGCAGTTACTTTTCCAGGAATTGAGTGAAAGGGCGCTATGTGTACTCCATCCTCAATTTGGTGGTAAGCTACATTTACTCCTAACCCATACTATTTCTTCTCTAGCTGTAATATAGGTACATTTTATCGTGCACTGTATTTTTATCTACTAGTAGTTCTTTTCGTTTTATCCTGTGTAGTAAGAAGTCTGTTTAAAGTCTTCTGTCTATTAATCTTGTGTCTATTCAATAAATAATTCATTTTGTAATAGACCTAATCAGCCATTCTTAAGAACTTATGAGCAAGAGCTGTTGGGGGTGCAGGCTGCCTGCTGGGGGGTTTGGTTTGTTCCTTTTTTACTCTAAAGAATTTTTCCCCATAAGTTGCTAGGAGACTAAGTACTGGGTGCTTAAGGGTGCTTGACCAAAACAAAGAGGTGGCCAAAAGTCAGAACTGGGAGATAAGGACAGGGCTGGGGGCAGCTTCTCTCTCTTGCTCTCAGCATTGCATCTGAGAGGATGGTCAGGCTGTTGCTTGCTGTGGGAAGAGTTCACTGTCCCCACTGGGTCCGGTCATGTAAAAAATCTACCACCATCTGCTTGTGGGCCCTGGAATTCTAAGCTCACCTCCCCCTGCCCTGCTAGGCTGTCCCTGTCCCACCACCACTGTTTCTTTGGCATTGCTTCGAGGGTTTTTTATACTCTGTGGCCCCACACTGCCCGGCCTTCCCTGGACACTCCTGCTGTTCCAGCTATCACCACCAAGCTTCTGATCATCCATCAGCCTGGGATTTTCACCATTCCAGCTTAGTGCTTTCAGAGTCCCAAAGATCAGACTAATGAGACACTAATTTTGAAGAATTCTTGTGGGCCCTGGAATTCTAAGCTCACCTCCCCCTGCCCTGCTAGGCTGTCCCTGTCCCACCACCACTGTTTCTTTGGCATTGCTTCGAGGGTTTTTTATACTCTGTGGCCCCACACTGCCCGGCCTTCCCTGGACACTCCTGCTGTTCCAGCTATCACCACCAAGCTTCTGATCATCCATCAGCCTGGGATTTTCACCATTCCAGCTTAGTGCTTTCAGAGTCCCAAAGATCAGACTAATGAGACACTAATTTTGAAGAATTAAGGACTTTAGGTAAACTAGATATTGCTGAGGTAAGACAGATAGACTTCCCTTTTGATAAGCAGAAGCNTAATCTGGATGCAAGAAATTCACCGAATAAGTGCACAAGAGACATATTTGGGGAAAATTAAAACCTATTTTTATCAAAATATCCTCAACGAAGTCTTGTCAAAAATGCTCTCCAGGTTGTTGGGGGTTAGGTTTGTTCCTTTATACCTATAGAATTTTTCCCCGTAAGTTCCTGGTTCTGTTATTATTAATGCTGTAGTTGTTGTTTTTTTGCCTTGCTATACATACTAGTAAAGAACTGTTATTCCTCTTTCCATACCTCTGCCTGAAAGCCCCTTTAATTTTCTAAATTTTAATATTTTCGAGGGAGGGGATTTGAATTCTCCATTACAAAGGGAGGCCCTGCCCCTCCTTAGCAGATACCTTTCTTTCAAACCAAGATACTGCCTCAAACAGAGCTACTGCCGGAAATCTCAGTCAAAGGCAGGACTTGTCTAAGCTCTCGCTCCATTTTTAACAGCAATATGGAGTATGGAGCTGCCAGTCTATTCCTGATGCTCTAATAATTTTCTGCACCACTTGTGCACAAAAATGAGAACCTCTATCAGAGGATATTGTAGCTGGGACTCCAAATCTAGGTATAATTTCATTTAGAAGTGCTTTGGTCACTTGTCAAGATGTTTTTGTTCTGCATGGGATCACTTCAGGCAGAAAGTGTCTATTAATACTAATAGGTATTTGTTCCCCCCCTTTTCTTGGGAGTTCAGAAAAATCAATTTGCCAGGGCTGGTCTGGCATGTTTCCTCTTATAGTTGTTCCAATTTACACTCTATTTGTAGTGTTTGGATTGTTTTTCAAACAAATTTCACACTCACTTGTTGGGGTAAGGAAAGGGTTGCATAAAGAACAGCAACATCATATGCTTGAACCAGCTGAACAACAAGCTGCAGTGACCAGAACATAGAGAATCTGAAACAGGAACGGTTTTCCTGCTCTACTGGCTCGTGACCCTGGGAAGAATAATAGAAGACGTCAAGATGATATATTTATTGTAGAATGGTAATCAGCTTTAAGCTTGCAGCTAAAAATAGCTTTTGGGCTAAGGGTATAAAAATTGTTAGGCTTCTGCAAATAAAACAGATTCACTTGCACCCAGCTTGTGTCTCTCGCCCTCATACACCACACTGACTGGTGACCTGTTTGGTGATGGTATACAGGTTGCAACTTATCCTTTTAGAGGGGTCTGCATATAGGGCATCTGCTCCCCAATGAGTCTTGTCATGTTCCTCTGAAACTGCCTTATACAATATATTCGAAGGTATGAGAACACGATTGTCAGGTGTGATGTACACCGTGCCCTGCTTATTTGCCTCCAAGTCTGCCACTAGTTTCATGTCTTCTTTTGAATATTGACCCTCTATTTCTGTATCAACGGATTTACCATCTGATATCAAAGCCAATGCCTCAACCTGGGCCTTTTCTGGGGCTTGTTTGGCCTCTTGGTCTGCCAATCTTTTTCCCAGCTCCTGTTTAGTGTCACCTTTTTGGACCCCCCTCCAATGCATGATTGCCACTTGTTCTGGCAAATTTATAACTTCTAACAGTCGTAGGATTTCCTCAGCATGTTTGATTTGCTTACCTTGAGCTGTAAGCAATCCCCTTTCCTTCCAGACAGCACCATAAGCATATACTACCCCAAACCCCTACTTGGAATCTGTCCAGATGTTAATCCTCTTTCCTTTTGCCAATTCCAGGGCTTGTGTCAAGGCAGTTATTTATGCTTTCTGAGCCAGTGTCCCTGCAGGTAATGGCTTTGCCTCAATTACCTTATGGGCAATGGTCACCATATATCCTGCCTTACAAGTCCCTGCTTTTACAAAGCTTCTTCCATCTGTGAACCAGGAATCCTCAGCATCTTCCAAGGGTTCTTCCTTCAGATCAGGCCTGCTGGAATAAACAGCTTCAATGGTTTCCAGGCAGTTATGTGTCACTGGCTCCAGGGTGGCTGTGGCCTCACTGAGGAAAGATGCTGGATTCACAGTGTTAGTCATGACAATTTCAACATCATCCTGTTCTATTAGTATAGCTTGGTATTTCAGGAACTGAGATGGGGAGTGCCAGTGACTCCCTTTTTGCTCCAGCACTGCAGAAACTGGGTGACTGACCAACACAGTCATTTTCTGTCATGGGGTAAACTTGTGAGCCTTTTAAATGTTAAGAACAACTGCTGCAACCACTCACAAACATCCAGGCCAGATTTTTCACACCTCATCTAGTTGTTTGGAGAAATATATGACTGCCCTTCTGTATGGTCCTAGCTGCTGGGCTAGCACTTCCAAGGCAATGCCTTGTCTCTCATGAGAAAATAGCCAGGACAGTTTAGATGAATCGGGAAGGCTGAGGGCAGGAGCTCTCATACGTTCCTTTTTAAGATGTTTGAATGCCCTCTTTGCTTTTCCATTCCAGTTTAGCAACTTGGAGTTCTCTTTTAACAGTTCATACAATTGTTTTACTAAAAGTCCATAGTTATGAATTCATAATCTGCGCCAACTTGTCATGCCTAAAAGTTTTTGAGTTCCCTTACTGTCTCAGGCCTTGGGGTCTGGCAGATTGCTTCTTTGTGTTCTCTTCCGAGTTCTCATTGCCATCCTGAAATCACGAATCTGAGGCAAGTCACCTGAGGTTGGATCACCTGGATTTTCTGTTGAGAGACTTGACACCTATTAAGTCCCAGAAAATTAATCAGATTCCTTGTCCACTGCATGCAGTTGTCCCTTGTCTCTGTGGCTATGAGATGTAGCAATGGTGGAACAAAGACACATGGACCCCCTTATGCATGCAAAGGAAATCACTTTATTGTAGAAAACACTCCCCTTTTAGACCTTCAACTTCCACCAGACATAACCAGAACTTAACAGAAGAAGGGCACCCATTGGCTGGCCCAGCTGTAGCCTGCTGTCCATGCATCCCATCACCCAATCAGCTTCCCGTTCACATGCTGTCCATGTGTAGCTGTCTCTCACCTCCCAACTAACCTCTAACTGTCCAGGCTGAATCTGTGCCACCCTACAGGGCTTTCTGGTAAACATAAGCTTTAATAACTTTAACAATTATAACCCCATATCCTACAATGAGATCATCCATGTACTGCAGCAGTCTCATTTTGTGTTAGAGGGTCCCATCCTTTGGGGTCTTGAGCCAGCTGATTTCTGAATATGGTAGGACAGTTTTTAAACCCTTGAGGAAAGACTGTCCAGGTTAGCTGAGTTCTCCATCCTGTATCAGGATTTTACCATTCAAAAGAAAATAATTTTTGACTGTTTTTGGTTAAGGCCAGGCAGAAAAAGGCATCTTTTAGATTCAACACAGTAAACCACTGTCATGACTTGACACTGGCCCAACATCAGGCACCCATCAGAGTCGCTTACTCACCCTCCCCTGCCACAGCTGGGTAGAGGAGAGGAAAAAAACTTAATGAAAGTTTCATGAGTTGAGATAAGGACCGTGAGAAAACATTTCAAGGGCAAAACAGGCTCAACTTAAGTTGCAAAGTGAATTTATTACTAACAGAGTCAGAGGAGGACAATGAGAAGTAAAATAAGCCCTTAAATAACCTCTTTCCCCCCCAGACCCTCCCTCTTTCCGGACAGCACAGGGAGACAGGGCATGGGGGTTTTCGTCAGTTTCTCATCCGAGATTTTCTTCCACTGCTTGGGGAAAGAAGACCTTCCCCTGTGAGATCATGGGGTCCCTCCCACTGGAGACAGTTCTCCATAAACATTTCCAGCATGGGTCCACTCTCACAAGCAGCAGTCCTACCACACCTGCTGCAATGTGAATTTTCCCCATGGGCAAACAGTCCTCCCAAAACTGCTGTGACGTGGTGTCCTGGGTTGTAGTGTAGGATGTGCACAAAGTATTCTATCACCATTTAACAAACTGTTGAATCCAATTGTTAGAGCAGTGCTCTTCCCGGACCCCTTCCCTCAGGGCTATCTTCTGCTAATGGCCCATCAAATGCCTTGCCCATGACTCATAGATAACATCCTCTGGAGTTATCTCTGTTTAATGGGCCATCAAGGACTCCCTGCATGACTCATCATCCCATTGTGAGATGCTCCACCCAGAGGGAGGAACCAAGCATTCTCACCTGGATATAAGCTGGGGTTTGGGACAGTACAGTGGGGGGCTTACCCACTGGATTCCCAGAGGACTCGAGCTACCAGACCATTCTACGGGATCACTGCTTCAGGAAGACCACCTCATCTGGACTTCTTCCATCACCTTGATCAGGTTGTACTCTGACTCTGTCAGTGGTCTTTTGTATTTCTTTGCATTTATTTTATTTTACCTTTTCTTTCTTTTCTTCCTATTAAATTGTATTTCTGATTTGGAGCCTCTCACTTGTTTTGCTTTCAAACCACTACACATGGGTGTCTCTTCCACGAGGTGCAGTCCTCCAAGGACAGGCTGCTCCAGCATGGAAGCAGGAGCCCTCTCTCTCCACTGGCTCTTCCACTGGATCACAGCCTCCTCCAGGCATCCACCTGCTCTGGCATGAGCACATCCCCCATGGGCTGCAGGTGGATCTCTGCATTCCCCATGGATCCCCATGGGCTGCAGGGCAACAACCTACTTCACCATGGTCTTCACCACAGACTGCAGAGGAATCCCAGCTCCAGAGCCTGGAGCACCTCCTCCCCCTCCTTCTTTACTGACCTCGGTGTCTACATCGTTGTTTATCTCACATGTTCTCACCTCCTTCTCTTCCCTGACTAGAAGAAAAACTGTGTGCCCTTTGTTTTGATTTTCTTTTTAAATATGTTATCACAGAGGTGTTACCAACCTCTCTTTTTGGCCTAGTTTTGGCGAGCAGCATGTCCATCTTATGAGCTATCAAGGATTTGCTCTGCCAGACATGGTGGAACCTTTCAGCAGCTCCTCACAGAAGCCACCTCTGTGGCCCCCCTGCTCCCAAAAACCAGGCCATGCAAAACCAACACAACCACACTTAATTACCTTTTAGTTCTGTTAACAGTGTATAGGGATTAGTTACTACTGGATGTAAATTTTCCACAATTTTACTTACCCCTCTTAGATCTTGACCTAGTCTATAACTTTCCCATCTGGTTTCTTCACAAGTAAAATAGGAGTGTTCTACTCTGATTCACATTCTATTAATAATCTAAATTCCAAAAAATTTTCTCTTATTTCCTTTATTCCTTTTCGATCCCATAATTTCAAAGGATATTGTGTAATCCTAAGAGGTTTGGCTCCTGGTTTCAGTTTTATTTCCACTGGTTCTGCATTTTTAGCCTGACCTGGAAACCCAGATGCTCACACTCCTGGATATACTTGGTTTAAATCTTCCTGAGGTATTACATTTTACCTCGGGTTGTGTTAATGCCAGGCTCAATATTTCAATAATTTGATCCTCTTTTACTCTGAATCCAATTTTTCCTTGTCTAAAGGTAATTTCAGCTTCCAGTTGTCCTAAAAAATCTCAACCCAATAATGATTTTGGAGATCATGTATATACAAAACTGTGTATTCCAGTTTGTTTTCCCAATTGATACTTTAATGGTTTTAGAAAGCTTTCTCTTGTTGGCCTGTTGTCCCAATTACATTCACAAAGTCTTGACTAATTGGCATTAATTCCTGAATCAATACCAAATATGTAGCCCCTGTATCTATTAGATAATCCATTTTCTCTTTTTGTTTACCAAGCTTCATTATAACCAGTGGGTCTGCTGGGGATAAACCCACTGGTTCTCATTATTCACCCTTAAGTTCAGCCTGCACGTGCAAAATTCGCAGGGAAAGCCCCGAT
>VXBN01010352.1:0-22767 GCA_013397395.1 Sinosuthora webbiana
CTACACTACAACCCAGGACAAATTGTTTTTCTTCCTTCTGTTTCTGCCTAGACAAAAATGACTAAATTCTGTTGTTCTTTAAGGACAAATCTTTGGATTGACCATCCAAAAAAATAAATTAGTAAATGTAGTCTGATTGACAGGTTTTAGAATTCTACAAACACAGATAGCTCTTAGTAGCTTTGATGATTGTAAATATATCAATATTTTTAATTAATTAATGAATAAGCAGTACACTAATTATATGTCAGTATATCTGATTGCCACACCATGGATCAGACTAGAAAACTCTGGCAAGGGAAATCCACTACACCTGAACAGTTACTATTATAAATGCAAGCCATCACGTTCAATATAAAAATTTGCAAAGAGCAAAACCAAATATTAAGGAAGTGATGCTTCTTTAATATCTTTGGGTCCGTTTTCACAGACAGTCTTGTTTCTCCAGTGAACATCTGAAAATATTTTGCAAATACTGATTTTCATCTGATCTACAATACCACAGTTCCTCAATTTGATAAACAGACACAAACACAGAAATTGTAGTTCACTGTGTTAAAAATTGCTTTGAGGATAGACAGTTATTTCTCTATATTTCCGTTGAGGTGGAAGGTGTTGATTATTTATTTATTTATTTATTTATTGGAAAACTCATAGTTCTTGTTTTGCACCTACTGAGTTCAGACATTGCAGAGCTCTGCTTAGAAAACAGGTTGTAATGATTGTCATTTTTAACCTTCCTTTTGCACATGGGGTCCATTGAAAGGGTAAAGATCAGGATCCAGCATAAAGTGAAACTGTTCATATTTTAAAGTAGATTTTTTTTTTCCCATGAAAACTGAATTTTTTGTCACTGTTTTGGGGAAGTCCAAAAACTCTTACTGGACACTGCTGGTCACGTTTTCTTTGTTAATTATTCTGAAGGATGATAGGGCGGTAATGCTTGCCCTGCATTGTTCAGTGATAAATGGTTTCAGCTCATTAGGCAAGACTCACTTATTCCAAGTGCTGAAAACTAAAGAAAGTCAGTCCTCAATCACTACAGAGATGTTTGTTCACCTTGTTCCTAATTTACTCTGACTATAAAAAATAAGTCTTCTTGAGAGCATACAGTATATAAACATACAGTATAATTGACTTTATGGAGCAGCTGCAAGAGGGGCTTCGCTATATGAAATTGCATTACACTTCCTTTTAAACATGTTCAAAGTAATAAGTCTTTGTTGACATTCACAATTCATACAATTATATATCCCTTGAAGAAAAACCCCACATTATGGAGCTTGGGAAACAATTAATATCTAAAGTTTGTCATAGAAATTAAGTCCATTTTTAAAAGTGATGTAGAAGAAGGAATGTTAGTTTCTCCATATTCCTCTTCATTTTTTATAGTCTATCTAAGAATCAAGGAGAAGGTTTTTTTTTTTCTAAGCAGTACTAATTACAATTTGTTGGAAACATTGTTACTGTTGTTACTATTGTGATATGGTGACTGATGTTAATGTGCTTGTTTTTTTCTGGAAGTCATTATCAATGTTGTCTAAAGAAAGCAAAGTCCTGGAAACACTAGTTCTTTCAGAGAATGAATAGGAGGGATTTTTATTCACATTATTCTGAATTAGTCTGAGAGGGTTTAAACACATCTGTATATGTGTTCATTCTGAAATCTGGAGATAAATCCTAGAATCAAATATGCTTTTCAGAAGCTTTTAAGACACCTCATCGCAATGTTGTATCTTGGTTTGAACAGTATTTTCTTTAATTCTTTCATCTGAAAGAGTTCTTTCCCCCTAGAAATCATGTCTGATGAGGAGTGAGGTGTCCTTGTTTAGCCTGGAGAAAAGGAGGCTCGGGGAAGACCATATCACTCTCCACAGCTACTTGAAAGGAGGGTGTACCCAGATGGGGTTGGTCTCTTCTCCCATGTCTCAAGGAAAAGGATGAGATACAGGGCCTTAACTTGCAACAGGGGAATTCAGATTATATGTTAGAAAAAAAAAATCACTGAAAGAGTGATTAGGCAGTGGAATAAATTACCCAGGGAGATGGCAGAGTCACTATATTTGGAAGTGCTCAAGAGATGTCTGGATGTGGCCCTGAAGGATATGACTTCATCCCATGTTGGCCCTTTATGGTGATACAGGATTCATGGCAGGACTGGATGATCTTGAAGATGGTCTTTTCCAGCCGTGACAGTTCTGCAATTCTGTTTCCAAAGACAGTTAGAAGCAGACAGCTGAAATGAGTTTCCCTTGAAAAGTCAGGTCCTTTTAGCATAGGTTTCAGATTTTTTTTTTTCCAGTGACAGATACTGATCCCCTAAATATTCTTTGCAGTATTTCAAGGTGACCAATGTGTCTTGTCTACATACACCACAGACATAAATACAACCGGTGTAAGTTGCAATAAGCAAATGGCAGAGGCCCTGGAAAGATGTAACATCTCTCTTGTGGAAATGCATAGGGGAAAGTGAAGAATAACTACACTAATCTTCAGAATATGTAGCAAGGTTTGAAGAAAGCATTGTGGAATATCTTCTAGGCTTAGCTGCAAACAAATATTACTTAAAATAAATCAGAGATGAGAACACAGCCCAAACTAACAGCAACTAGTTTTTGTCCCTTCAAGAATGTACTTCTCATGACTACTCATTTTTTGTTTTTATTTACAGCTTGACAGGTATCTCATAACTAAACCACAGGAGCTAGGTGCAACATGTTTGTATTAATCCAATTACACCATAGGAAAAAGCCCTGGTAACATAATTATATCCTTATACTTTCTTGTTGTGGTCAAATATGAGCCTGTGCAGGACTAGGTGAATAAACACATCATGTGGTGGGTGATCAAGTGGCTCAGAGGTCAAGCATGAAGGGTTTAGTGAATGGGGTGACATCAGACTGGTGAGCTGTCACTAGGGGGACTTCCACAGACGCTCCATCCTTGGCCCTGTGCTCTTCTATATCTTCATAAATGACTTGGACACAGGACTGGAAGGGTTACTAAGCAAGTTCACAGATGATACAAAATTGGGAGGAGCTGTTGACTCCCTCAAAGGCAGGGAGGCCCTGAAGAGAGACCTTGATAAATGAGAGGACTGGGCAGGCAGCAACTGTATGAAGTTCAACAAGAGAAAGTGCTGGATTCTGCACCTGGGATGGGGCAACCCTGGATGTACAGACAGACAAACAAATGACAGGCTGGAAAGCAGAAATGAGTGCAGGAAAGGGGCCTGAGTCTGGGGGGCCTGGTCAATGGCACGGTGAAAATGAGACCTCAGTGTCCTGCCAGCCAGAAGGGCCCCTGTAGTGCATCAGGCACAGCATCACAGCCGGGCAAGGGAGGAGATTGTCCTGCTTTGCTCTGCACTGGGGCAGCCTCACCTCAAGTGCTGGGGGCAGTTTTGGGTGTCACAATATAAAAAAGACATTGAGCTGTTAGAGAGTGTCCAAAGGAGGGCCATGAGGATGGTGAAGGGCCTTGAGGGAAGCTGTGTGAGGAGTGGCTGAGGTCACTTGGTCTGTTCAGCCTGGAGGAGACGGGCTGCAGTTACAGCTTCCTTGTGAGGGGCAGAGAAGGGGCAGACACTGATCTGTTCTCTGTGATGACAGTGGCAGCACACAAGGAGTGGCCTGAAGTTGTGTAAGGGGAGATTTAGGTTGGATATTAGGAAAAGTTCTTCACCCAGAGGGTGTTTGGGCACTGGAACAGGCTTCCCAGGGAAGTGGTTATAGCACCAGCCTGACAGAGTTGAGAGGCATTAAGACAATGCGCTCAGGCACATGGTGTGACTTTTGGGGATGGTGTTGTGCAGGGCCAGGACTCGATGATGTTTGTGGGTCATCATATTCTGGGATTCAATGACTAAACTGTAATGTGAGTGTCCAAAACCAAACAAGATTTGTTTGCTTTAGAATGGTCATTATCAAGTAAACCCATTTAACTTGCTGTTTCAGTGTGGTCCAATGTGGTAACATTTTACAGTAAGTGTCTGATGGATGAAATAGAAACAAATGATCCATTAGTACTATGAAGTCTAAACCCCAAGAGGAGTGTAATTTTTTGTTCATTTGGTTAGGCTCAATTTACATCAAAATTTAACTGCAAATAATTTACATTTTCCATAAACAGTTTTGATAGAGTTCATAGTTTGTTTAAATTATATAAATAATTTTTATAATAATTTTTTGCATGCCAAAATGCATAAATACTCCTGCTTCTTAAACTTACTAGTGACTGAAACCCCTTCTATAATGTCCTGATAATACAGTGCTGTAAATTGTCTTGTAGCTGATTTTGAAACTACAGCTTTCTTTTGGCTGCACTTTTAAAAGTACTTTTGACACCAGGCTGCTATGTTTAGGATTGTAAAGGGGATGGAGTTACTCATTGAAAGTCTAATTTTACCCATTATAATTTTGCCTCCTGGTTTATACTATTTTAGAAGTGTTATTTGATCTGGAACATAATTCTGTAACCTTCAGATTACTTCTGGGTGACTTCTGCAGGAAAGGAATTACCAATGCATTAAATTTGAATTAGCTTTGCGAAATCATGCAGATATATGCACAGAACATTACAGCAATGCTGTCTCTAAGGCGCAGCAGAATTGCCTTTATGCAGTTTTAAAGAACCACTTGAGCAAACCTTAAATTGCACACATGGTGAAGCTGAGACAGCATCTTTAAAAAAACCCAACCAAACATGCATATACATGTACACAGAGCAAATAAAGCTTTGAGAGTTGTCTTTCAGGGAAATCTGATCACAAACAGGCTGCTCCTGAATGGGCCATTTGGGCTCAGACCTGTCATAGTGGAGAGCAGTACTGCACATGCTGTGGAAGTGTCACTTAGACTAATGACTATGAATTTTGCAGAGGGTCACATCCTCTTAGTTACAAGTCATTTCCACATTTTCCCTTTAGACTGCCTAGCCTAATTCCATTTTTTTTTCCTTTTACTGCTGCCAGCAAATAACATGCAGAACGAATGCCAAGACCTTCATTTATTCATTTTTCATTTTCCTCTCATAATTTCAAGTCAGTAAAATGATGGAACAGTTAGAGGTAAGGAAAGAGAGACAGCTGCTATTGGTGGATCAGGAAAAAGCTCCCTTCAGTTCACTAGGTCATTGAGTAAAGTAGACCAGAAAAAAGCCATAGAAATTCTGTGGTTTGCTTCAGACTGTGTATTCCAAGTATTTGGGCCAGAAACATAATTTTGGCATAATTTCCCCATTTGGAAAAAAAAGTATATATAGTTTGACATATTTTAAAAAAGCATTTCCATTTGGAACCAATAACCTGACAAGAGCAGGGTGCTTGACCTTCCCTGTCTTAGTGTTAACCAGTAATGCAGTGCATAGATAGATGAATAGGACTACCAGCATGGCTCATGGAGCCACTGTGGAGCAGAAGGTGTGATAAATACAGCAAATACATCCCTGGCGTGGCTGGGTATGCCTTGGAATTCCCTTGCCACTGAATGGGAAGATGACACATTTGGAGGGCAGCAGATGAGCAGAAAGCTGTAGCAGCCAGAAAGATGAAGGATTGCTTGGGGAAGTGTGTGTAGGAGGATGTTTTCCTGCCCAGGGACTTTGTCTTTCTTCCTGTGCTGCTGGGTACTACACTGAAGGCAAACTGGCAGTGTCCATCTCCAGGAGGTTTCTCCCACAAAAGCACTAAAGGAGGAAAAAGACTGCTAACTGCTTTTCTTAAAACAAATATACCTTTGGTACCTTAAAGGTAGTTAATAAAGCAGAAAATGTAGTTCATCCCTTAGCACTACAGAAGATTCCTCAAACTCTAACAATCTGTAATATTTGTCTGCTAATATCTACTGGTCTTGTTTTCCATTAGAACTCAAGAAAAATTTCAACCTATGTTTCAACCTGTACCACTCATTTAGGAAAGAAAAATAAAAGCATTTTCCAAAGCGTTTCCTCCTTGTTAGTTTATGATGGCGTTTAATGTCTATGCCTGAGAAAAAAATATTTCAGTTCAATTCAAAGTATTATATGTTATACTGCCCAGAATAGGGTTTAGGTGAATAGATCTTTATTAGCCACATGGTACTTAGATCAGTTGTTTGAGCAAGGTGCTGATAAATCCAAGGTTGTGGGTTTGATCCCTGTACTGACCACTCACTTAAGAGGTAGACTGAATGATCCTTGTGGGCTCCTTCCAATTCAGAATATTCTGTGCTTCTCTGAAATGTTCTGTCTTGAAAGACTGTCTAAAATATTTAATTTAAATTTGATTTATAAAATGCTGATACTCTCTGATGTAAAAACATTTTCTTTTAAAAATAAATTTAATAATGTTCTCAGAACCAAGTCAATTAAATTGATTCCTATTCTTATTGCACAGAAGAAAACTGCATTTCCATCAGAAAAAGCTTGAACTGATGTTTAAATTTTGCAGTATGTGTCCAGAGTAAATACATTTGTGCTTTCTGTAACAAGGATTAAGAGCACCTGTAACACTCCCATATGTAATTGTGAGGGTTACTAGTGTGAATAGCCCACATAATGCTAAACATGAGGACAGAATAAGAGGCTGGCAACAGCTTTTTAGCACTTTTCAATTCTAAGAATACAAACAAACTAAAAAAAAAATCCTAACCTCTAGGAGAACATCACCAGAAACTTTTCTAAGACTAATCGGACACAGTACTAGAATGCCATTGCCTGTTACCAGTCCATCATGATTGAGCTTCCAGTTTCCCAACAGTAAATAGAAAGGATATTCATCCATCTTCAACCCTGAACCACCCTCTATTTCTGTTCTGCATTTTCTTAAATGGTTTCTTTTTCAGGTGTTATTTTCAAGCAAGAATCCCAAGTGTTTTTCCCACATGCTCTTTCCAACTAAAGCAAATAAACAGCATGTTGGGGTCCAGGGTGCCCAGAGGAATGGTTTTGTTCTTCTCCCGAGACAGCAAAGACAAAATATGTAAGAGGAAAGTATGGTTTGAAAAACCCAGCCTGGATGAAAAATTAACAAGTTCATTTGTCTCTCTTATCTGTTCCTAAATCAGATGTAATCAGACAGCTTTTTGTAGATGTCACCTGGAAGCAAACCAAAAATTAGCACAGATTATGAAGTACAGAAGAGAAACATGGCTAAATCATGTGGCAGTGCATGGGATATTCCAGTTTTTTGGTAGCTTTGCGCCTAGGATAGATGGGGTATGCTGAAGATTACAGAGGTCTCTGTATCCAGGAGATCACTGTCTGAGATTTTTTTACCATTTAGTCTTAGTTGCTGTGATTCTAGTTGTTTAAAATATCTGGGGTTGCAGCTAAACATTCTTCTAAATCCCATTGTTCATAGTGAGTGACAGAAAGTGCTTTTCATTTCCATCCTGGTTTCTTTTTTGTTTGTTTTGTTTGTTGGTGTTTTTTTTGGTTTTGTTTGTTTGTTTGTTTTTGTTGGTTTTTTTTGTTTGTTGGTTTGGTTTTTTGGGGTTTTTTTTTTGTTTTTTTTTTTGTCTGAGGGGTTTATTCCCTGCTGACCTTCAAGTTAAATGAGTGGGAATACTACTGGTACACTGAAAATACTGTGCACTGGGGTTATGAAGTGACAGAAAACATGTGAGATCATATAGCATGTAGAAAGGGATCATGCGGTTACATTTATTTCCTTTAAGAGTAGCAACAATCAGGAGGCCTCCCTCTTCCCAAGGACATATATCAGTTGAAAGGAAAAGATCTATATTTTATTTTTATACACATTGACTCTTTGATACTGTGTTTATATTAGTGTACAAACCATGATTATTCATGGTTATTGCAAGTGACTCCAGCACACTGATACTCTGATCAAGGAAGTTAAATCAAACAGTTAACTTCAAAGAACTTCTGATTTTAAATAAAAATAGTAAGCCCCATTGTAGTAAAATACAACTTATGTGCATATAAATATATATAGGGCTTAGCAGAAATCCCTTAATCATTGCTATAGACATGACTTTGTGTGAGGAAAGGGAATTCTGTGACTTAATACTCTGCTCTCCTTCACTTACATAATGCAGAACTTGAACTGTACAAGTAAAATATATCCTTCTTTTCTCTTGACAGAAAAATGAACAGCATAGTGTAGCAGATTGCTTTGATCTGTAGGGGAGACAGACCATTACAGTGTAATCTACTGAAGGGATAACATTAATTTTTAAGTATGCTCTGGGCTTTTTGACTTCTTTACTGGAAACCAGATATAGTGTAGATGATGACTAGATATCTTAAATCCTCATCAGCACATCTGCTTATGTGGCCTTTGCTTTCCCTTCCAGCCAAGTGCAAGGACTGGGAAGAAACTTGATTGAACAGAAGGCTGAACAAGCCTTCAGCACTGGGGATGAAGGAGTAGCTTCTCCTCTGCCTTGAACTTCCCATGGCTGGAGTGACCTTGCTGGTGTTGCCGAATGGACACAGTCTCCCTCCACCCACCTGAAGCCCTCTGCCTCTCTTCAGCCCCTGACAGCTCTCCCATGCTCCTCCACACAACTGTGCTGTGGTGTCGGCTCCATCCCAGGCTGTTTGGGGCACTGGGGGAGTGTGGCAGGCCCCAAATGACTCCAAGGAGGCCAGTGAGCAGGTGGGCACAGCAACTGGAGAGCAATCCCAGACAGCCGGCAGGTGGATGGAGCAGCAGGGGGGCAACACCAGACGGGCAGCAGGTGGAGAGGTCAGCAGGTGGAGAGGGCAGCAGGAGGGCAACACCACTTTGTACTCAACTTGACATTAATTATACTTGTTGGGATCCTGTGTGGCTCCTTAGACTCTTTTTCGGGTGTTAAATTACAAAATATATTTGTTTAGATCCTGGGTATAGCTTCCCCTAATGTCTGAAGTGATTGGGAGTTGGTTGGAGGGAAGGGGGAAGAAAGAAAGCCTTCTCCCACCCTTAAGCTGTGAAATCTGACCGGACTTTGTGGGCAGGATGAGCTGGCAGTTTGTTAATTTGCCCCTAACCATCCATGTGCCTAGGAAAAGCCCTTAGAGGCATTAAATGTTGCTGGATTTCTCACTGGCTCTGTTTTGTGAAGTTCTGCATTGTGATGTTTGCTGAGATGCCCAGATGTTTATAATTAATTTAGTCTGATTACTTCTAATTACTCCTTCCTATCTGCATTATCTTGCATTTGTCAAATTCATATGTAAGTAGCCCTGCTGCCTATTTAGTTTAGTTTAGTAAGGTCCCTTTGGATCTTCTTAACCTTCTCTAGTGATGACTAATCTAAATAATTGTGCTCTGTGTAATTTCTTTTCCCACCCATCTCCCCAGAACATTAATAAGGAAAACAGACTTATCCAAGTACAGAAAGAAGAAGAGTCCCATTGCAATCCTGTCATGATGAAAACTGACCATTACACTTCCTTCCTTCCTTCCTTTCTTCCTTCCTTCCTTCCTTCCTCCCTCCCTCCCTCCCTGTTAACTTATTTCCAATTCATGGCAGGATTTTAAGTATTAGCCCTTCAGTCCTCACCATTTAGACATTTTGTCAAAGGCTTTTTCAAAGCCCGAATAAATCGTATCTTTAGCGACAACATAATTTCTATACTCAAAGAAATCTGTTAGCTGAGGAGGATGGATTTTTCTTTCTACAAAATTATTTCCTGAGAAATAACTTGCTCAACTATCTGTTCTATCATATCAATTACTTTTAATTGCTTCCTGATCATTTTCCTGATCTGCATTAAAACACAGTATACTACTCAGAGATTTTTTGAAGTGCCTACTTATAAGTCCTTCTAAAAGCTGATCTGAAGTTCAGACAAACTTTTTCCCCTTTACTCTCATTCCTTGAAACCTTCCTTCTTCCACTGACAAAACTCCATTTCCAGTTATTTTAGTCTCTTCTGCTTGTTTCTCTTTCTAGAAGAAAGTCAGAAGCTCAAGAGAAATTTATACATTTCAAAATATTCCCTATTCATTGTTACAGCTATCTGTGAGAACAACCCTCTGATGTATGTTGATATATGAAAAAATGATAACAAAACCCAGATTCAAAATTATTTCACTCTTCTAGGTATCCTTTATTGGTTTCTAGGTTTATTGGTTATACATGACCTACCAGCATTGGCTCTATGTTTCTGTAGGGTAAAGTTAATAAATAGAGGAGTGCCTTCACCTCTTGTGCTGCTGACTACTTGCAAGGTCTCCTCTCTTAATTTTTTGACTTTCAGTCCACATGCTAGAGCCCACTGAAATGTACAGAGCTTCTTGGGTGGGACATTCTAAATGGTCATGTTGAAGAAAGAATAAATAGGGAAAACTGCAGGGAAAAAGACACAGTGGAGGAAATGTATTCTTTCTACCCTGAAAGGGAAGTGAATTCTCCCTGTCCACCTCCCTCTGCCTCCCCAGTGGCCAAAAACAGGGTCTCGAACAGTAGGCAATAAGGGGAAGGGGAAGTTATAGAAGCTCTCAGAAAGATAAGACCATGAAAGGCTTGCAGCTTCCCTTTCCTGATCCTGCTTTCCTACTGGCCTTGGTCACAGTTGTTTAGGTACGAGGTAGACAATGCATTGCACTACTCTGTTCCTAAAAATTGGAGAACTTGTAGGCATAAAAAAGAAAAAAACCTCATGGTGTTCCATCTGAACCTTTCCTCTTTCCACTGAAGGTGATCCATTTACATTTACCTTAGAGGGGAAGATTTTGACCTCAAGCACTGTATTTTTTCCATTTGTCTTTTGTGGAAGCTATGTACATTTTTTAGTGCTTACACACACACACACACATATATATATAGACATACCACTCAATTTTTTATGAAGAGTTGTCATCCCTTTCTATCTGAAACAAATTGGAAAAGGCATGTCTTACAGTTTTGCTTGGATTTCATTGATGTGCAACAGATGGATGTATCCAATTTTCTAAAACAGCGCATCCTTTTAGTTAAGGCTATTAAAACCTAAACCTGTTTGTAGCTGGTGTTGCTTGACAGAACACATAGGAAGAACTTCTGTGGCTTCTTTTGTGGCGTTTCTAAAGTGTTTTCTTCCAAAGGTTTCAAAAGGTTTACCAACTATTTAAGCCCCACAGTTCTATCTGTAATAAGATAGATCATGTCAGTGCAACTGTTCAGTTTAAATGTAAACACAGCATCATGTTTTAGGATATCAAATAAGTCTGTATTCCTTAAAAATTACAGAACCGGTAGAGTGAAGTGCTCAGAAAAGGTACACTGTTTACAGGGAAAGTATTCAGAATGAAAGCTCCTCACAGGAATAGTAAAACTACAGCTACCAAAATTTTAGCCTTTCAACAGATTTCACACATCTGTGAGTCTGCTATGCATCCCCACATCCATGAACAGACCATTTTATTCCTCCTGTTCCTTTAGGATGAGGACTGATCATAAGAGGCACATTGATCCATTTCATTAGGCAAACAGTCCTCAGAGATATCAGAAAATCAGCTAAATGCCTTCATATTGGCTACTAGCCTGGACTTGCTATCTCTAATGTCTCACTGATAAAAAAGACAAAGCTAAAACCTTCAGTAATGCTTCTGCTATTACACTGTAATTTTCTCTTTCTGTAGACAGGATACAATGGGTCACTAGCAATGGTTAGGAGCCAAAATGATGCATTGTGTTGTAAATAACCCAGACTCTAGCTGAACCTTGTTCAAAAATTGAGCATGTTTCTAGTGCCAAACTTAGTAACTAAGCTTGGACCCCTTGTTCCTGACCATGCTGGCAGGATCTCCCTTTTGTATTTGTATCTGTTTTGGGGTTTGCAGCCAGCATGTTCAGCAGTCTCCACTGCTCTTCCCCTCTACATTTGGGCTAATTGTGGGTATGTGAAGCACATGTGCAGAGGTGGGAGCAGAAAGCAGGAAGGTCAAGGATTATTCACCTGCAACCTGCAGGGGCTCCTCAATAAAGTTAATTTACAAAGGGTCTGTACTTAGGGCCCCCATCCCTCTAAGCCTTGATGAGGTATTTGATTAATGGTTCTGGAAGTGAAACATGTGGTGTGCCCCCTTGGTTTTGAAGGTCGCAGGTAAATCCTGGCCTTATTCCGACTCAAATAATGCATTTATCTAAATGCCACATCTAAGTCATAACCACTCATCAGAGGTGACTGGGTAGTGCAGCAATTTCTGTTGAAACATAGAGCACCATGTGATAAATTGCATCTGCAAGATTTGTTTCATATGTCAGGCATACATTACTTCCAAATCAAATGCTAAAACATGCCTTATTTAGTCAAAAGTAAGCAGAATGCTGTAATTTATAATTGTCTTGAAGCACACTGCAGCAAAAATGAAAGCAGACTATTAAAATTTAATGCCTGTTTGGTGGAGTAGCGTATTTCTGGCCACGTTTGATGCAGCGTCCTTTTCTCACACCATTGTGTATGCACAAAAAGTCAGCTTGTGTTTGCCAACGTTTGTGGAAACTAATTGAAAAAAATGATTTAGCTGCTAAAGTCTGACATCAGGCTGGAAAATTATTGTCAGCAGATACGGACAGCAGTGTCTCCTTTCTCCTCCTTTCACCCCCATCCACTTGCTTCTAACTATTGTGTGTTGTTCTCCAGCACAGCTCCCCACAGTACAGTTGCTAGCAAATATTCATTGGGGTGTCATCTCTGTTTAAAGTCTCATCCTACACACCTATTCATCTGTGCTAAGTGAACAGCAACATCAGCTCAAATTAAGCTGGCATGAAAACAGCCACTGTTAATAATTTCTGATGTGATTCAGCTCAGCTTTGGATAACAGGTGAAGATGTTTCTTAACGGAGACAATTACAGGGCTGTAAGCTCTCTCCAGCTGCCTGCTCCACCAGAGGAGCGGGTGTGGTGGCTGCTGGAGCCTGTGGCCCCATGTGTCACCTGCCACACCGGGCGGGCTGCCTCTCCAGGGCACACGCTGGGCACAGTAGTTAGCACGGGAAGCTGAAGTGAAGGGTGGAAGTCAGCACTCTTCACCTGAATGTGCTGCAGACCTCTCCCACCAGATAAAATCCTTCCTGACCGCTGTTCCTTCGGCTGAGTCGCAAATTTGGGTGGTGACCTGTGCATGCACATCGGTGCCACATGTGCTATATAGATGTAACTAAAAATAAGATTATGGGAAGTGCAGAGTTCTATTTCTTGCAAGCAAGAACATAATCCCATTTTCAAAACAGTAACAATTGATGAACTTCTGATATGATAATTAGGTCTGATAAAGAAGTAACTGTTTAACATCTGCTCATTAAAATGCAGCTGAAGGAGTAATATGGGTAGAAAATAATAACTAGCAAAATACAAATGAAGCCTGTAATTTCATGTGTGAAATGTTATGCTACTGTGAAGGAGGTTTAGCTTTTTTTTTTTTTTTTTTTTTTTTTTTTTTTTTTTTTTTTTTTAATTAAAGAACAATGTACTTCCATCTACTGAATCTCTATTGTTCTATTATTTATCTTTCATGTCAGTGCCACATGGTTTGAAGTATATTAAAACATAGTCATATACTTAATTGTGTGGATTTGCAGATGGTTCATTTCCAGCCAAATATTTTTTCCTTAGATCTCAGAAGAAAATGTCTAGCAAACTAAATTGAATTTTTATACATTATGATTTCCAGAAATGTACTTCTTAATGGTTTCTGATGTGCCTAAAGGCATGAATCTTGAACTACTTTCTTAGAAATGTGTGAGGGAAAAACTGAAAAATGTGTTGTGGTTGTAAATGTTTTTTAGGATTTTTTGTTTGTTTGGTTGGGGTTTTTTGTTTGTTGGTTTGGTTTTTGTTTTTGTTTGTTTGTTTTTTGGTGTGTTTTCTTTTTTTTTTTTTTGGGGGGGGGGGAGTTCATTTCTTTTTTGCTTTTTTTCCCTGATAAAAATAGTGAATTTCAATTTTGTGTGTTAACCTACTTTTATTGTATTGCTGTAGTGTGTTCTTGAGCACTTGTAATAATGAAAATATAACAATGTATACTTCAAAAGTCCTTGATAACAATTCCACCCTATCTGCAATATGTGTAGTGTATATTGATTTCCAGAAACAAAAGATGCGTCTGTTTCCTTTTCAAGGAACAAACCTAGTGCCTTTGAAATACTTGAAGTTTATCTCTTACAGAAGGTATTGCTGAATTTGACCTATTTCCATATTCCATTTTTTTTTCCAAATGTGACATTGAAGGATTCTCCTTTCAATTAAGGGAAAATATTTTTGCAATTATTTTTGAGTGCCTGAAAGATTATATTGGTTGTGAGCTTGTATCCATATTCAAATTCTAATCTCCCCAGCAAGTAATTGTTTTATTCAGTTCTGACAATGCTCTATCTATTGTCATCTCTGACTGTGTTCTGCATACTGTCTCTTCCCCTGACAATTACTGCTGTTCCTTATCCCCGCAGCCTTTAAAAGCTCTGTGTAACATTAGCCTATCTAGCCTAGTGAAAGTGTCTTTACAGATTAGTGTAATGTTAATACTGCTGGCTCCCTGCTTTTGACCTGAAGTGGAATATATTGCACTGCTGGAGCAGATGGAATCAGGGCTTCGTCGGGAAGAGGAGATTGCTTGGCCGCCCGCCAAGAGCGCGGTGCTGGCGGCGGCTGCTGGAGCCCCTCCACCGGGAAAGGGAGAGGGAGCGGGGTGAGCGCGGGCACACGGCCGGGATGGAGCCACTCTCTCCCCTTGCAGCGCTGGGCGGGGGGCAAGTGGTAGCATCACTTACATTTGCTTTGGATCAAAGTATGTTTGAGATTGCTCGTCCACAGATGCAGCGTTCGGTGGGGAGATGAGCGTTTCCATGTAAATGGTAGCCTCTGTGATCTAGGGGTTTGTATTTTGGTGGGAGCTCCTGCATTTTCTTAAAAGGAAGGTGTGAGGCAAAAGAAGTATAAAACATGAAAAATTAAGTCGTGAACTCCTAATAACCTTCTTAATGGATGTAGATTGAGTTAAAAGGACGATTCAGTGTGTTGTTCCTATTGCTTTTAGTGAATCAAATATGGTTCTTTTCCTTTGTTTTCATTTAGTTGTTTTGTTAGGTTATTTTGGGTGGGGAGTTACCAAAATATTTTAATATCCCAATAAAAATTATTTCCCTAAAATATTTACCATTACACCTCCCATGAGCTCACATGGTACTAAAAAGTAGAAAATGTTAGGGGATCAGGACGGACAACTCTTCTTCTGCCTGTCATTTGTAGTTCAAAGTTTAAGTAGATTAATCACAACACTTGCACTCTACTACTATTATACCAAACAAACCTTTCATTGAACATCCCTATTAAATATGTCACACTGGATTTCTACCTTTCTTTCACTTCTGCAATCATATTTTTCTCTCAAGTACTGCATTTCACTAGCAGTAAAACATATGCTGTTTTCTGCCTAAGTAGAGGGATAATGTAAGCTGTGATGTGGAGAGTATTTTTTCTTATCATTTGCTTTTTAAGGGTGTAGTTATAGTAACGTATATGTGCTTTTATCTGTGATAAGAACTACCATCTGGTAGCTAAATGTGCACAGCTTATTTCTTGAAGTGCTTATACACATTGTGAAAACACACAGCTTTTGTGTATGTTAGGATACTGCCTATATGTATTATTAATAAACCCACATATTAACTATTTGAATATGTCAAATGATTGTAAAATAGAACAGTGATTCCAGACAAGAAGGATTAGGCCTGGCACGCTGCCAGATGTGTATTTATTCCAGCAGTACTATTGTGACCTTTTAATATCATATTGTTTGCAATCTCTTCCAGACAATAATTGTTTGAGGGGGAAAACAGAGCCACTTTGACAAAGGAAAAGGCCTTTGTTATACTCAAGGAGCTGAAGCTTGCAGCCTTGGTATACCAATTCACAAAGATGTCTGCTGAATGTGTGCAAGCAGCAAGAGAGACAGAACATATAAATTTGAGTTACTTTGACCTTTAATCCAAAAGACCAAGAAGAGAAATGCACTAGGAAGGCTGGTTTGTTGCTGTCTGGAGACTGATAAGCTGTAATAAAGGTGCACTCCGTTGCAATTCATCTAAAGCTTCCATTGCTATCATCCTCTTTTTTCGATTTTTGTTACCTCAAGTACTTATCTAAATCCTTTTCAATGCCAGCTTGAATGCACTTTGTATTCTCTCCAACTGTGACTGGTGCTGTCTGTGTGTGTCAGTGTGCTTCAGCATACACTCTTTTCCCTTGTTTGACAAGAGCCAGTGCCAACACCTAATTAAGGATAAGCCGTGGAGCTCTCGGCTCTCTTTGTCAACAGCTATGTTCCCAGCTTTCTGCTTAGTTGAGCTTTTATAACAAGAGCAACATTTCGGGTTCAGACAACCTCTGGCCTCCCGGTTCCCCAAGTGAGAACTCCGAGCAACTTAACACAGCAGATGATTTTAGAGGCATTTATGGTCACAAAATCCACAAATCCCTTCTGTCTCTTTCTAAAGTACACACATTTGTACATAGATCTGTCTCTGCACATCTATATAAATGGATATGAATGCACACCTATAACTGAACATAAATTGGACATCTTCCAGATTTCCTTTTGTCTGGCTCACTCTTGCAAACTGTTTCCTAGGAGATGATCAGAGGGGTTGGGACAGGATTCTTTTGCAAACACTATCTAAAAAAACAACCTTATTTAGCAGAACAGAAACCCGCTATTTCAGAGCCCAGTCGAGTTGTTTCAAGCATTTTGTCTCAATAACACAGACAAATTTAGGTCACTAAACAAGAAACTCTTTCAATGGGTTAAGCATTTGATAAGCTTGAAAATCAGATTAACATGACTGACAGGTGACTACCAGACAGCCAATTAAATGAGTACATGAAATAATTTTGTAGGGAGATTTAAGTATATGTCTGTCTACATAACCAAGTTAAATTACTTCAGGGAGCAGATTTAATTTTCATTTTGTTTTTTACCTGCGGGCAAATCCTTGCATCCAAATGCTGATCTGAATTTTATGTAAGCCTGCACATCTTGCCAGGCACATAACAACATTGCAATGGAGGTACACTAGTGCAGCTAAGAAGAGATTTTGATTCACTGGTCAAGAAAAATTATGCAAATGTCTAAAATTAAATCTCAGTTACATAATGGAGACCTCCTTTACTATTAAATACATACATAACTGAAGGTAAAAGGAGTGATTATTGTGTTCAGTGTTTGAGATCCTGCTTCTTGTGCTGTTAATGTGACAAGAGGGAATGCCTAACTTAATTCCTATCAGCAATGCCTGAATCTTAAGTCTGATAATTCTAACTGAAAATCTCACCTGTAGAGACAAGGGCCATCTGAAAAACTGCTGACAATTAGCAGTTAATAAAAACTAGACAGCCCTTCCCAGCTACACTTTACAATTTGGCTAGGTCCTAATTTTGGGTGCAAGCTGTTTAGGATCAATTTCCCTTGCAACTATGAGTTAATTTCTCCCTTGAGTTCTGCCAGTGACAGTAGCCTCTGAGGTGCTCTGGGTTTAAGACCTTCCAGTTAGTCCTACCTTTGTATACCACCCTTACTTTGGTATAATAAATATAGTAAGTATAGTAAGTATTCCTTCCCCCATTACATTGGGAAGGAAGAGAAAGTGGTTATTAGGAAGTCAATTCTCTATGCCATTCATGGCTGTCTTCATTAAATGGCTTTGTATTTGTGTTGAACTATTGCAGAGTTGACTTCTTGGGATAGTAGAGCAAAACAGAAAGAATATTTTATTTACATTCTTTACCAACAGTGAGTAAAATCATGAAAATAATAGTATGCTATAAAGTGCATTAAGACATTGTCTTATCATTGATGAATATGATAAGATAATATGATAAACCTAGCCTAAACAGTTTTAATTTCTCAGGTATGACAGTGAGTGTCATGCATTTCACAGTATTATTCTCTGCAGTAAAAACAGTATTTCCTGAGGAATAAATATGCAGAAAGGCTGTCTCAAAACCAGAGAAGAACGGAAAGGGTACACTTTACTCATTATCTTAATCTTGCACTTATTTGTTTATTTATTTTATGTCAAGCAGCTCCCCAGTCAAAGCAGCTGGAAGCTGAAAGTTAAAATCTGGCAGTGAAAGAGGCCATAATGGGCTCACATGTGCTCTGTGTGTTCCAGAGGGAGAAATGGATTTGATTTAACTAGGTCATGAGCCTTGGAAAACCGCTCTTCATGTGAGCTCAGTACATTTTACTAATAGTAAAATTAGTTTCAATTATGTTAGATTCTAGAAGTAACATAGTGGAATTCCAAGTTTTTCAGGCAGAGTATGTGGTACCTGTGTATTTTGAGTTTTTAAAAAATTGCAAATAAATGAGATTACGTTGTGCTGTTTGAGAAACAATGGTGTAGATGCATTATAACAAGTTAATTTTATTCATTAAAATTACAATTACATTGCAATTATGAGAGAAACTCAAGGTGGTGTGCATCTTTGGTCCCACAAGACTGCGTTACTGCTTTCTTGAAACAGTAGATACATCCTGATGGCACTCACCAAAAATACCAAGAATTTTTATGGCCCACTCTGGTGACTGTCTGTGAGGATTACTGCAGCAGACAGTTGTGTATTACAAGAATCAGCCACTTCATCTGTTTCCTCACAATGCAAACAGGTGCTTGTAAATTGACCTTGTATTCTAACACAACTGAAGTGTGAAGATTATAAAGATCCCAAAGAACATGTCTATATTAGCAGCTTTAATCAGAACAGGCTTGAGTATTTTGCACAAGTATTTAAATCTGAATTATCTCCCCCCTGCCCCACATTGCTCTTCATCATAAAAGACACGTAAAGAGCTCAGCTGCAGTTTCCTTCCTTCACTGTTTCAGTTCAACTACTGCAAGAAAATTGCTAGTGTGACCACAGCCACTAACTTGTGATGAGATCTCTATTCCTTCTTGTTCAAGTCTAAAAGCTATTTTAGAGGCTTTGGAAAATGTTACCCAAGGAGATGACAGACTCATCAACTTTTCTGTGCATACTCATAAAGGTTACTATAGAGGAAGAAAGAAAAAGGGTGGTTTGAGGTTTGTAATAGATGCAGTGTATAAATTCGCGTATTAAAATGGTACGTGGTAAAATTATACATTGTAACTAAAACCTGGATTCTTGGAAGCAATCCGAGGGCATCTCCAAAATTCTAAAGTCCATTGTCCAAGCTGTGAAACCACAAAATTTGCAACAGAAACAGTGAAGATAACCTGGAGATGGCCCATTAATCAAGGGTGGGCTGCACTTTCACAGCTACTCAAGAATCTGATACCGATCTTGGTGGAAAATCTAGGAGATGAGTTCATCAAGTGCCCCAAAAGAAGATGTAGGAAATCTTTTGGGACGTCTTTTCAGTTTAACAGGAAATCCTTTCAAAACCTCACTCGGAGAGAAAAGAATACATGAATATTCGGACTTTTCAATGGACAGTGCCTCCAAGCAGAAAAACTGTATAAAAATCCTGCACTGAGACCCAGAATTTGTGGCCAAGATTGGAAGGCACCCTTGCTGCCATCCCACTGCCCACCCAACATTCCATTGATGTTGTCCTGATTTATCGTGGCGTTTCGAAATTAATTTCTGAAATTGCTAAATAAATCTTTGAATTTTGGATTGGCTCTTGATCATCTATAGCAAGGTTTAAACACAGCCTTAATTTCACGGCATTTCTAAGGGGGAGCTGCAAAACATCAGTATGCTTTCTGTACAGACAGTGAGTGTCTGTGGGAGTGTACACTCAAAACAGGCCATCTGAGAAGTTCCTACTCTGGTCATTCCATTCCAGGGCAGATACAGCAGGAAAAATATACATACATATATTTTTACTACAAGAAGTGGTAAGCCAAATTAGCAATAAATCTCTAGCAGCACCAAATATGGGATCAGGACATAAACTATTTTTTGGCTTTAGGAAGCTGCAGTGGGTTGTTATGCATGTCTGTATATCCGTGCCTTTACATTATGTTTTTGGAAACTGGAATTCTTACTCCTCCTAGCACAGCACATGTGCATGCTGGAACTGCTCCAGATTTTCCCCTCCCCTGGGGGTTCTTTTGTCGTTAACTTAAATAACAACAAACACGTCTGCCAAATTTTTCTTTGGAGCTTGGCTGCTTCTTCGTCTGCACTCTGCAGGACCTCCTTTGTCCCTGTCACTATTTTCCTGTGCTCCAGAGAAGCATTCACAACCCATTCCACATCCAGGGCTGTCGCCAGAAAGGATCCACCTGCTCTGCTTGCTGACAGGCCAAATATCTCTGCATTGTTTGGGAACTTCCTGAATTTGACCACAAGAGTGAACAAATGAAATAGCTTGGCCCTTCAATGCAACGTGCTGCTGCCTTGTTTACAAGGTGCTAGGAGGTGTTTGTGCAACTAATGCACCTCGACTGACAGAACAGGGCTGGGAGAGACTGAGGCAGATGGAGTTTGCTTGAGTACTTGGTTGGAGCATTTGTGTTTGCAGTTGTCAGGCCTTGTCATATCCACAGTTGTGTTTGCTGTCTGGGATTTGCATAGGGATCAGCTCTGCTGCTTTCAATCACATGACACCTTTCCCTTCAGTCTCTGTCCACTTCCAAACTCTCCTCCTGTATCTCCCTCCACTTTAGGCTAGAAGCTGGTCAACTAAAGTATCGAATAAGTCGTTCAGATGCATCTATGTGGACAAAGAGGGCTTAGAAACAGAGAATACTTATTATACCAGCTATTGTTCTTCAGAAGTACTTGGAAGTACGCTGTTGGTAACTGCAAAGCAAACAGTAATAAGAAACAAACGCCATATGGGGTGTCAGCTTCTGGTTTTCATAACTTCCATGGAGGAGTACAGTGAACACATATTGTACCTGATTTACTGGTATCTAGTTTACTTATGGTAAAATGTGTATGTGCATTACAAATACCTTTTGTAATACAAAATACAAACACATTCACAAATACAAATACAGAATACAAATACATTCACACTTTTAAGTGTGAACTTAAAAGTTCTAGTACGACCATAAAAAGAAGTTGTTCCCGTCCCGAATGTATTTTTTCTACATTTTGTGCAAGAAAGGGGGCCAATTATATGTCTGAATTTCCAATGCTACCAGTCTTTCTCATTTTTATCACTGAGCTCAGGAAGAAAACATGTCAGTATGACTTTTAGAGCATTTTAAGTGACAACAGTGGCTCCAAGGATGTAGGACAAGCCTCCAGAGCTAATGTTATTAAATGTCTTCAAATAACTGTCAATCTTACTTGCTTCGGCTTGTGTATGTTTTGGCAGTACTTTTCTAGAAATGCGCTAGAACCTACGCAATATCTCAGATCCCAAAACCTTTTCTAATTAAGGTTAAATGCATTCTCTCTTTCTTTAAGTACACAAAACTCTTTTTAAAGGAATAATGTGTAAAATTTCCCTCAGAAGATTAAATGATAAGCTTGCTTTTGGTTGGGGGAGTGGAAATAACAGCATCTCATTATGGTGACTTAGATGTAAGTTAGTTTCAGCTATACAAGAATCTGATGTCATCCTGGTAATTACTAGGCAGAGTCAATAATACCTCTCCTCAGTATAATTGCAAATCCAGTACAACCATGACCAGAACTAAATTGCTTGAGAGCAATCAATAGAAATCTCCTGATTGCATTTGCTGGTGTACACGTCAGATATAAAAAGGAAAACTGTCCATCCAAGCAAAAGGTCAACTTTACAAATGAAAACTGCAGCATAAGGCTGGGAAGAAGTCTGTCCACACGTAAGCCTCCTGGTTAACTCTGGCCAGAGGTGACAGATCTAAATGGGAAGATGCATATTTTGAAGATAATAGGCTATATCTACATGAACAGTAATTTGATGCAACTGGAGTGGAGCAATAGATTAATGTAGTTGATGCTGAGTTCCTAATATTAGTTCCCTATATGGTATGTGGCTCTTAGACTAAATTCAGTCTGTTTTCTTAAACCCAGTATCTCATCACAGGCAGATCAAAGCTGTCCAAAGCACCAATCTTTGCCTCAGATTTCTGTGTCCCAGCAACAGGCTGGACATCATTAGATTTGCACCTGGGCTGGAACTTCTGGCTCAGCTTTCTCTGAGAGGAATGTGGTTCAAGTATACCAAAAACCACTGTGAGGACCAAAGCAAAGCATGGTGAGTGGGGAAACTCAAGGGATTAATTTTAAAACCTCACTGTTCCTTGAACTAAAATAGTATTGCAGATGTAGCAAAAGATTTTCTCCAGAAACCCTAATTGTTATTTTCCTAGACGCTAGGGCCTCATCCTTCTGCTTTTTCCTTTCTCAATCACATTTTCTTGTACATAAATCCACAAATAAACACATTGAGTGTCTTTAGTGACATTCAATTCTTACAACTTTTTCCTACAAATATTAATCAAAGAGATATATAATGATTTAATAAATGCAAGATGAAATTTTACTTATTATCATGATAACAGTCACAGAGGAAATGGGTGAGTTTGGTGCTCATATTGTTGTTGTGTTCTTTTTAAAAAGAAAACAACTTCTTCAGGAGTTGAATAAAAGCCTTGAAAAGTGCTGAGATCAAGTCCCTTGAAACTTCCAGAAAATTTCTGGGCACCAGAACAGTGAGAGCCCAACTACTTAGAACTCTCAAAAACACTATAGAAAACAGGCTACTAATAGCCTCTGAATTCTTTTTGAATACTTGTCCCTGGTGGCTGATGGAGACTGAGGAGTGGATTGTTAATTCCTTTTTTTTTTTTTTTTAATATATTATATTATCATTATATTATCCAAATATTTGTGGTTTGGATTGAGTGAAATGGCAACTGT
>VXBN01010352.1:23248-45228 GCA_013397395.1 Sinosuthora webbiana
TGTCTGCTACTACATCTCCTTTTGAAGGCTTTTGCAGCAACAAATTAGTTTTCTAAACTGACTGGTGTTTTCTGACAAATCTGCTTTAGCATAAAATTGTTAGTTTTCTCACTACATCAAATTATGCTGCCCACACTGTACACAACACAAAATAAAATAAAAAAAAATAAAAAAAAATTTAAAAAAATTAAAAAAAACTGCACAAAGCTGTGGTGTGGGAAACATGAAGAGTATTTTTGCTTAGGCTCTGTTCACAGCAAATGTTTTCTTTCCACTGAAAGTCTATGTTTCATTTGACATGTCTTTTGTCACAAGTAGTTTCAAGAAGTGCCAGATTTANTATTTTCAAGAAGTGCCAGATTTAATTTGGGGTTGTTTTAGATACCTCTGTAACCCCATAAGAGCAGAAAAAGGTATTTCCCCATAAGAAAGTTTTTGTAGAAGCCAATATTAAATTCTACTTACTTCTCAACAGAACAACAACAACAACAACAAACAAACAAACAAACAAACAAACAAAAAGTGACAGGTATTGCATTTCCATTCCAGTTTGCATTTAAGTAGTGCAGTCAGAATGGCATAAAAAGGCTGTTAAATAGCTGATAATTTCTTTGGAACCATGAGCAGAACTACAATGCTATGAACATTTTCAATTATCATGCTTAACCTTGCTAAGAAGCTAAAATGAAAACTATCAATACCGTGTGGCAGGAGTAGCACAATAGCAGCCCACTATTCTCTTGCTTTCTCTCCCTCCCCTTCTTCCTCTTGCTACCAGAAGGGAAATGTGCGGACTCTTGCCCACACCACTTCTAAATTGCTCAGGTAATTGTTTCCTGCAGATTAATTTGTTATTCTGAATCTCAAGAAGAAGCAAATGGGAGCACGTTCCTCCCCCAGGCCATTTACAGATCTGGAGTTCTTACGTAATCTAAAGCAGAGGCTGAGGAACCAGCGCACACAAACACAAGGAAAGGGAGAGAGGCAATAGCAAAGGTGACCCCAAAGCGTTTCCTGAGCAAAGATTTTTCTTTGTGTACCAAAAAGCCTTGCTTCAACCGGTGCTTATATCTTCCTTGCTCTATTCTCTCATACAAACAGGCTGATGTAAAAAAGCTGTGGGTTGAATGTGTGCACACAGTGTACGTACACACACGGGGCTGCGTTTCAAGGAGGCTGCTGCATGACTGCCTTCTTTGTTTGCCCATGGTTGCTCTGGTGACAATAATTTCCTTACAGAAAGAGGGATTAAAACAAACAAACAATTTCCACTAACACTGATGCTGTTCTTCATACTATCTAAACAGGGCAGCTGGAGCTGTGAGCTTTTAAGGTTATTTAGAAATGAAAAGCAGCAGATAGGCAGATTTGAAGGGAGAATTAAAAAATGTAACAGTGATCTGAACACTGATGTCTTACTACTGTTAAAAGCTCCTTCAGTGCCTATATACAACTCTGTTCTCTAAATACCATTTAAAATCTGCCATTCCTGAGGACATTCCCCATCTTCACTTTCTTCTACCTTTTGGGGCTCTTCAGAATAATTTAAACAATTTTATCTATATCTGTGTAAGCTTCTTTTGTTCTACTTTAGTAGTGAAGATTCCTGCTCACCTTGGACTGAGCAGCTCACAATAAAAGATGTATAAAAATGGAACAAAGAAGAATAAAGCAACTCAGAAGAAAAAAGTGTTGCAAAAGAGAGGCTGATAATTCAGCTTTTTTGCAAGCTTCCCAGAAAGCTTTCCAGAGGGGGGCTTCCGAAAAGGTGGCATTGTTCTCTTCCACTTCACAGAATGGAGAGAAGTCTCCAGTGCAAATGAAACACAAGTCTGTGTATGTGATTATGATGAGCTTTTAATACTGCACAAAATTGATAAATATTAAAGTAAAAAACTCTTGAGAATTTCTGTCCTTAACAATTTTCTTGGACACCTGCTACCAGTTTTCACCACAATATTCCAGGGGTTTTTTGCATTAAGGATATTTTTGCCTCTGCTTGTAAATGGGAAGTTAGAATCCTTGATGGCAAATGTGACTTCAGGTGTCCTGCCTCAAGGTTACCCTCTCTGTTCTGCCGAAGGACAGCCTTTTAGGGCTTTTAGGGCTGTGCCCTCAGCTTACTGGAAAATTCATGCTGTGGGAGAAGGCAAAAGGCATGAAATCAAGTTGTGTTGCATCATTTCACATATAGGTTCTCAGGCTTTGATTTAGAGTTTCTATAACTAAATGGCAAGTGCATACTCTCCTGACAATTGCCAAAAAGTCAACTGAGGAGACAGAGATGCTTAGAAAAAAATATGTGTAATATTTTCTCAGGGGCTGCAGACAAATTTTCTTCCCTTATAATAAGGCAAGGATTGGTGTTGATTTTTGATTGCTTAGTAAGTTTATTTCCATTAGAAACTTCAGGGAGAATTATTAAATAAATATTTAATATTACTGTGGACTCTAAAGTGTCCTTGTTTCAGGGAGGTGTCAAATTCCCGGCCAATCTATTTCTGCGAAGGGAGGAGACAAGCTTATCTGTTCTCTGCCCCAGGCGTATTAGCTCCTGCCAAAATCTCCTTCCTCAGAAAAGAATGTCAAACTCACCCTGTAACCATCCATAAGGCAAGAGAGGAAAGCATGAAACAAATGTTCATCGAATTAGGAGGGGTTTGAGTCCAGTTTGGTGAGTTAGAAGGCTCTTTCATATTCAGATAAAATGTATGTGTTGGCCAAGTACTAGCCAAAGTATATGACTAATCAAAGAAATTCAAAGCTGGTGTAGTTCAAACATGAGACTTATGTGTTGAGGTTAAATCTAATACGGCAGTTTTGTGAAAACGCTCCTGCTTTGCTCTTCAGTTATTTGCACTTTGCGTGTCCTGTGTGCAGATATGTTCCGGTGCTGACCTTCACAGAGGGAGTGCTAGAGTGCGCTCCTGGCTGGAGTGGAACTAGTCACTGGTGCAACTGATCCCGGCCTTTAGGCTGGATCTGAGACCTCCCTCCTGCTTGGCACAAGTGGACTCTGCCCTCGGGTTGGAGTCTTAACTGCCTTGTATTCTAGTACAATTCAAAAGGGAGGGAAAAATGTAGCAAATACAGATGGTCAGTGCCAAGCCATTTCCAACTCTATCCACAATCTCCTCTTAATACACTTGGATCTTTCCAAGGCAGCTTTTCTTATTATTTGACGAGCTTTCAGAGGGAGGACTCTGATCTTGCACCTTGAGAAAAATGGCAGCTGTGTGAGGTTCTTGAAATGTTTGGACCGATTCTTTATGATATCCATGCTCTGTGGGCCAGAAGAATTTAGTAGGAGCCAACATTTATGCTAAAAGGGCTGAAAATTATTATGTGGAGCCAAGTATTGCACTATCCAATAGTTTTTCTTCATGACTTATTGTCTATATTAAAGAATTTGTTTTAATAAAAGAATTTAGAATTCTTTTGGTGCTATTGATGCCTTGAAATTCAAAAGTACTATACTTTTCTGAGCTTTCTAAAGTTTTCTGAAATGGTTGCTGAGATGGCTTTATATGTCAGCAAAAGACTGTTTTTGCTTCATACACTTTACCAGACAATTTGTCTTTTCTCTTTATGCTTTCCCTTAATTTTTCCTGCTTGGAGTCTCCTTACAATCTGACTTCAAGAGCCCTTTATGGGCTTGTTGTTGAAAGCATTCAACTCTCTCCGCTCAGCACATTCACTCCACTTTACCTGCCCTATAGTCTTGTTTATTGTTGTTTAACATTGATGTTATATGGTACCTAGCTTTTTCTGTTGTACTGTATCTTTGAAAGCTGGCAGGTTGAATTGCTTGGTTTCCAATCTTTAATGTTTTATCTCCCTTTGGATCTCACCATCTGTTCCTTTTTGGCAGTGCAGGTCAATGATTTTTTTTCCAACTTCCTTTCATTTGCTCTGTTTCCTGCAGGTACTTAGCTTAGTTGTTTCCTTTCTCTTTGCACATATCATCCAGAAGGTTTTGGTGGCATTTATTGAAGGTGATGGATCTGACTGAAATTTCCACACTGCATTGTGTGTTACAGGATTTACTTAAAGGGGAGGAGGTAGGGGTTTTTGTTTTATTAGGGTCTATATTCGCTATCACATCCTCATGGAGTATAGTACAATGACACACACAAAGTTAGGGTAGGTTTTTTGCTTTTCATTCCAGTTTATTCCTCCTAACTTCTTCCACCTGCTGTTATTTCTCAATGTTACACCTTTGAGCATGTTAGCAAGCCACATTACCATTTTTTTGGGAAACAATGTCTGTTTTGTAAGATTTCAGTTCCTGTATGGTCGAATCCCAGTCGCAGCTACCAGAGGTGATCAGCACCCATGCAATGGAGTCTCGACCTCCAAAAAGAAGCTGCACTTTGCTCTTTTCAGTTTTTCTCATTTATAGCCAATCTCAGAGTCTCGTGAATTGAAAAGGGAGGGAGAGTTATTAAGGGAGAGTCTCGAAACTTGAAGATCTGTAACACACTTCTGCACACTGTTGAAAAAACAGAAAACAAGGACAAAACACAGGATGTAGAAGGAAGAAGGCTTTTTATTTTCCTCAATTTTATTTATGGAATAAATACAGGAAAACAAACTTTGAAAAGCTACTCTTCATTTTGTATTTGCAAACATTTGGAGGTATAAAATGCTGTTTTTCAGAGTTGGTGATATTATCCTTCTATGGCCTTTTACAATGTTCCCTCAGAGCATCTCTACTTTCATTATTTTTAAAGTTGATGCTGAAATCAAATAGGATCAGCTTGTGATGTATGTCTTAATGAGTTACTGAAGGGCAGTTAAGGCTCTGCTGTGAAAGGATTAATCTGAATGAAAACTGACCGGCTGTTCTCTTTTGTCATTCATAACTGTCGTCAGATTCTCTTTTTGATCAGACCTATAAAATGATTTGCCAGTTGTTGCAGTCTGTCAACTATGCCCATTAACTAAAAGTCATTTCCATACAACAGCTGTCCCTCTGTAGCTTCTGTGTAACAAGTAGGTTCTCAGTCTCCTTCCAAAATCAGAACCCCCAGACCTTTGTTCTTGTGAGTGCTCGTAAAGCACCCAAGACCCAAACCAGCACCAAGGCTGAGTGACATTCTGGGAATCAAAGTCCTTCCTGGGGTACTCTCTAGGATTTTCAATTGTTCTGTCTCGTTCATTAGGTCAGAGATATGCTGAATTACACAGTAGATTTTGTGTAATTGTTGGTGATAACGTTTTATTTGTTGTATAGCTAAACAAAGGGGTTTTATTTCAGTTCTGTCAGACAAGCATTTTTCCCTAACTATGCTATGCTTTAAGGGCTTTTACTAAGATCTCTTCTTTCCCAATAACTTTTGGCAGCTCCTGTAACTTCAGGCAAAACCATGAGATCGTTTTGACAGCTTAGCAAGAGGTAGTCACTTTTTCTGACAAAACCCAGAGAAGATATACTAGGTGTTACAGCAGTGTCTGGACTATTGGCAGAGGTAGTAATTAAATTATGAATAGTTACTTAGACATTAACATTCATTTACTATGAATCCTTAGACATTAGGATTCATAATGGGTTTGTTTCATAGGTACTGATTATTTCCTGACAATTACTGTCTTCAACCATTTTGCAAACAGCCACAGGTTATTCTAATACAAGACAACTGGTCTTTAGATTGATCATATCTGGTCTTTAGATTGATGCTTTCAGGCTTTTTTCCATTTGGCTGATATATAGATTCTAGACTATTCTCAGAAAATATTTATCACAGCACTTAAGGTTGTATTATTTGTAGAAACATTTCTCAACTTCAGTGTTTCCTGTTTGATTAAAAAAGAACTGTCTGCTTTTATTTCCTCAAGCTTAGACAAATGCTTGTGCTTGTTGATTTACCCAGGAATTTTACTACACTTTAGTGTCTGTGTGAAATTCTGCTGTAAGAGTGGAAAAAACAGCAGAGAAGAACAACAATTTGTTTATTTTTTGTATTTACTTTTAAGACTTGTTACTTTAAGTAATAAAATATAGATTTCAAGGCTTTGCTGATGTTCTGCTCTGTCTTCTGCCATGAGGTTCTGGAATACATTTTAGACTTGGATCTTAGTATTGCATGTGATGTGTTTCTCCTATTAATGTACTTCATTACATTAGTACAAGCAACTGAGGTAAAAATGAGCACCTGAATCACTACATGCTCCAGTGTTTAGTTTTCTACATGTGCCGCTTGTCCTCCTGTGTTCACACCTCACAGTGTTGGCAGAGTGGAGGGAGACCCTTTGTGCACTAAGCACCCTCTCACTATTAAAAAAACACTTCACATCTCAGTCCTCTGAGATGGCTTACTCTAAACCAAAGCCAGAATCACCACACAGAATCTCTGAATTTACTATATTGCTTGAAAACACTGTTCCTACCCAAATCAGGTGGCCCTGGTGAAAGGCCATAGCCAGACATACTCTTGTGTGTTGCAACTGGTTGGATAAGGAAATGATTGAATGCATTTGAGCACTCTCAGCTGGTTCAGATTTTCTGGATTTACTGTATTCACAACTGCTGAGACTAAGGTCTTCTAAGCTGCATACATTTTAGTCTTTTTGTTGTATTGCAACATTTTTTTCACAGAAACTGGTGAAGGTGTTACCGCTTATATACTTGTGCTTAATAGCTGAGGGAGCAGAAGTGAGACAGAGGAGGGGGTGAGCAGATGAGGACAGTGACCTCTTAATCAACTTAAGCTGTAGCCACAACACATCTGACTCTGTCTTGAACAATCTAAATTAATAAAAAACTGAAATGCAAATGTTGACATGGGGATGGCCAGGAGCCAGAGATGAAATTCTGACCACACTGAGCACGCAACTGGAAGGAATTTTCCAGGTCAATAAATCCCATCCCATGTTTTTCCATTCTTGAACTGACCATGGGCCACATTAAAGTTTATTTGGTCTGTTGACCTGCTACTCTTGAAAGCCAAGCATCCCATATGACTTCATTGGGCTGTGATTTCATTTCAAGTGATAGTTCAACAGAGCCATAAATATACACAGAAAGTTTCTGATTAACTCTTCCAACCAATTCCTTCCCCACCCTGATGACATCCCAGCTGGCGTCCTGCTTCTTAATGACACACCTGCTTAAAGTGCTGCTCCATTTTGTAGGAAAGCAGCAGAATAGCTCTACAAGTTTCCATAAAGGGTTTTCCGGACACTCAAAGTTTTGGTCCACTACAGACCCACAAGCTCTGAGGCAGAAGTGTCAGTTTCCCAGCACTAATGTGATGTCAGAAAAAAATTTCTTGTTCCTTCTTTTACACAGACTCTACCTTCACCCAGGCTGTTTTCTGATGATTGGTTTTTTTAAAGGGCCTTGCTGAGAGCCACAGAACTTAGGAGCTAACCTAGCCTACATTTTTGCAATTTTTTCAGTAGGACCTGTGCTGCTAAGGGCAGCTATTTCTCCTTTCTATGTACTCTTCTTATTTCTTTCTCAGACAGTTCATACCTACCTCACAGTTGTCCTAATTTCCCTTCCAGTCTTGGAGAAAACTTGTCAACTGGGCTCTGACCTTTGCTTTCCTAAAATTACATATCCCTGTGTTCCAGCTTTCCTTTCAACACATGACTTTTTTTGTTTTCTGATTTTGTCTTTTCTATATACTTCTGAAAAGCAATAGAAAGAAATACAAGCAAACTAGACCATTTGCCTGTCTGGCAAAGGAAATGGCATGATTTTAAAATGGTTGAGCTAAAGAAATAGTAAAACCTTCAAAAAATTCTAACACTTGTTTGGATGTTTTTCTTTATTTTTGGAGCTGTGGAATATCCATGATTTTCAGAGTTTTGACCTTTATTTTGAAGAATGTCATAATTTTGCCAACAAACTCAGCTGTCAATATTTTCATTTCACACCTCTTTATAGAAGTTCATAACTGACCTATAAATTACACATACCAAGCATATGTGGTCTCAAGCAGAAAAATATTTAATAAATAAATAAATACATAAATATAAATGTGTTTGTTTAAAAGTTAAAAAGCCGCCAAAAAAAATTGGTTAATTCAAATGTATTTTACAATCTTGTAACTCGAAAGCAAGCCAGTCAGATTTTTCTTCTTTTAAACTCCAAATGATTAACTTCTCAGTCTTTAATGTGGACTGATGCAGTGCCTGTGGCCATCATGGCAAATAACCACATTATTGCATTTAGGAAATTAGCTACTGTGTGCTTGTGGTAATTTTATCTCCATTAAAATAGCTCCCAAATTTTAAACTGGCAGACTTATTACAGAAATCAGTTCTGCTTTTAGATACACACCATCTTTGTGCATTCATGTAGATTCAACAAAGTGTATTTGAAAGGTTGTCTACCAGTTTTAATATTTTTTCTGCTGAAGGACTGGGGAAGGGAGGGGGGAAAGGGTCTAATTTTCAGAATGCTGCATGTTTTAGAGGGAAAACATTTCACTTTTAAAATTTTTTCTAATGCTTTTATTTGCGTGATGCACATCTATGTTAGACTGAAATAGGTCTGAAAGTGTTGTTGTGGCACTATAATTTCCAACCTGGAATATGCAGGGTAAAAATGTTACTGTGTAAAAATGATTGTAACATTCATAGGAACTTTAATCTTCAACTCTCCACCTAGCCTCCTTTCATAAAATATTGGGACCACCCAGCTTCTGAAAATTTGGCATAAAATTACTGTTTTTTTTTTAATGAAACACATATCCTTATTTAGTTTTCTCCCTAGAAAGAGAGCTGAATTTAGTGAAGTACTGTACAGCAAAATCTGTACAAGAGGGAACAGGGCAGTGGAATACATGGCAGACTGAGAATATTTTACGCCATGATGATATTGCGGGTGATAAATTCTTCCATTCCTTTTTTTTGCTCACTAAATAACAACCTGCTATAAACATGGAGAGAAGCAGCATTGACCTCTGGGAAAATTCATGGAAAGGCCAGAGTTTTTCTTCCAAAGAAAATTGAAGAAGGAGCCTCCCCCATATTTTTGTGAGAAATTTTTCCCATCATAAATCCAATCTATTTTTGTGTTGGTTTGGGCAAGGCTTCTCCAGAAGATCTTTCACAGTGACACACTGTTCAGTCAGTTTTAGCAGGTCAGTCTCTTGCTGGCCTTTTGTTGTCATGCTCACACAGGCAGCCCTGAGCAAGGTTAAACAGCAGTGGTGTAGATCTCTGCCATGTCTATGTTGTTTCTGTTTAGGGAACCATGACTTGAGTAGCACAAAGTTTGTTTTAAACCTTTATTTTAAGGGGAAATATGTGTGTGAGAAGTAATGTTGGCCAGGCCTTCAAGAATGCTGAATGCCTTAATGTTTCAGTTTGCAATGAAATCCTAACCCAACTATGCCTTGAGTGGTTTTCTGTTTTGGTGAAGAGGGTTCACATAGTTCAAGTCCTAAGGTTACATTAATAAGGCAATATGTTGAAAATACAAAGGCACAGTGTCTCTAAATAAGCTACACTGATTCTGTGCTTGGAATACATGACATTTGGGTGCTGTGAAAATCCTTTGAGGGTCTTCCATGCCTAAATACTTCATTTCCCTCTTTAAATGGTTAACTGATTGATACTTTTAACATTGTATTCATTCTCTTACAGATATGAATTAACATACTTTCTTGCTAGAGCATTACAGGACACACTAATAAATCTCAAGAAAATAATGAGCACAGATGTCATGGAAACCAGTCTGGGAAAACATTTTTTATCCCAAAACCTATATCTTAGGACTTAGTAAATATTTGATAACTCACAAAAAATGTTGGGTTTTCCAGCATTCCCTTACCTTTGTGCAAAAATAGCCCATTTCTTTAAAATTTATAGGTTTATTTTTTTTGTTTTGTGCAGTACCACAATATAAAATGAAAACTAATGTCAGCCTTTCTATTGGAGATGTCCACATCTGCAATGAAAGAATTCCAAATGCAGTGAAACACACATGATTTCAGATTCGTTTGCAGTTTTTGTTGAATTTGCTAATATCAGTGACCAGTGTACAAAAATGAGCAAGTTTGAGGCGTTTCTTCACAGTTATTACATACTGAAGTGTTAGGGGTCCGGGAACTGGTGATTGTGCCTTGGAACCTGGTAGATGTTTTTGGCATTTCATTGGTGCTAAACAGAGAAAGAAATCTGGCCAAAGATGTGAACATTTCAAATGTCTCCCAAGAACTGGTTTGGAAAGGAATCCTCCAGAATGAGAAAGAAATGGTAAAGATGTCCTTTCAGACTCCATATTTCAGAAAACAAAAAAATATTTAACCAAGTAGTGCCAGCATTTCATTTTTATGGACATTAGGCGCATTTCACAGATTTTAATGTCTTTGTTTATTATTTCTTTTATTTCTTTGGCAGAAAGGTTTCACAAACAACATATAGAAATTATAAATCTGAGCTGGTCTTAGCAGAAGACCATTCTCATCTTACTCTGGAAATTACAGTTATTGCATCTTAATATATTTTCTAATCATATTTCAACAGAACTATTTTAACTTTATATAAAATAAAACATGCAAATTCAGCTTTGTCGTGGTTCAATTTATTATGAAAATTCTTGCTCGTGCCATTGTCTTACTGAAGCATAAAACAATATTTGGGCCAGGCAGTACTACCTGAAGATTTTTGACTAAAGGTAGCTAAAAACCTGGCCTATAAAGCTGAAATCCAAAATCCTCTGCAGTGCCATATTCATGGAGTCAGCTCTTGTATGGTGTGGAAGAAACTGTTGGTGGACTCTCAAAATAGGGCTGGGTGAAATGAACAACTCTATTACTTAGCTAAGCACACCACTTAATAATCCTGTTGTACATGGGGTTGTGCCCATACCCAAGAGTCACATTTCTTGGAAACCAAGAAGAGAAAGAATCTTCATTGCTGCTAGAGAGGATGCCGCCAGAAATCCTGCAGTTGAATGCCCTGGAGAAAGCGAGTTTTGCAATGTGCTCACAGGAATACAAATAAAAGACAGAGGCAGATGCTACACTCTTCTGAATAGTTATTGATTGGCTGATACATTTAGAGGATAAAGACCATGGTCTGCAGGCCACAGAACTGAAGGCAATCATATATAAAGAAAAGAAAATCCTGTTCTTTCCAGAGCTTGGGTAGGGGACACATATCTGGGTGATCTGAAACAGGGCTTTATTAAAAGAGTGGAAGCACAATATTGTGAAAGCCAGGAGGCTTAGTCATCAAGGACAGGTGTATATGTCACTCAGACAACCTCTTAAACAATTTACTTGAAATTTGGTGGATGATGCTTGAGCTAATTGAAATGGGTGAGGGGTTTTCATAATAAATATTTGATTAATTATCTACTAATTAGAAGACTAAATAAAAGATATAGAAGACATTGTTTGTTTAAAATTAAACCAGTTCTCAACTTTTCTCTTTGGGAAGGAGTGAAAGGGGCAGGGGCATTGAATTTTTATGTCTTATTTCTAATGTTTTTCTTACATGGAATTTTTTCTTTTTGGACAGAAATCTCCCCCTGTGTAGCCTGCTGTCATTTATATATTTAAACAGAACAAACCCCTGAACCTTTGTGGGATAAAAAGTGCATACCTCATAATTTGCTAATTTATTGTTGTTTTCATATCTAATTTCCTTCTCTTGTTTTACTGTTCAGAACTCTCATCATGCCTGTCTGGATATTCAGCTTCTTTCTTCAGTCTCTCCATGAATCAGAGGAGCATAAGGCAAATATTTTTGTAATGCAATACAGACTTAAAACTGACTGGTCCCTTAAAAATTGAGTAGTATCAGAACTCATGAAGTGCAAAGAAAATAAGCACAGAGAGGAGCAATGGAAAGAAACAGTAACCTAATGAAAGGGAATAATATTTTTGCTCTTGCTAGCAGGAATGATGCAAAGGTGGAAATAAGCAACAGTGTGCATAAAACAAGAAAACCCATCTTCCAAAACTCTTCCTGCTGATGTCCTATCCACTCTCACACCTCCCATCTCACAAAAAGAGAAAAGGTCCAGTGGAGAGAAAATAATTTTTATAAAAAATTTAACAATCTCCCCCAAAACAAATAAACAAACCAGGAAACCAAATGTGCTGGTTTCGGCTGAGGAAGGGTTAATTTTCTTCACAGTGGGTAGTACAGGACTACGTTTTGGATTTGTGCTGAACAGAGGGTTGATAATACAGAGATTTTTTTTAACTGTTGAGCTGGGTTTACACAGAACCAAGACCTTTTCTGCTGTTTGTACTTCCATGCTGGTGAGCAAATTGGGTGTGCCTGAGAGGCTGGGAGGAGTCACAGCTGGGACAGGTGACCCCAACTGGCCAAAGGGATATCCCAGATCATGTGACATCATGCTCAGTACAAAACGCTGAGGGGAAGAAAGAGGAAGGAGGGAAATGTTTGAAGTGATGGCATTTATCTAAGTACACACTACACATGATGGGGTCCTGCTCTCCTGGAGATGGCTGAACACCTGCCTGTCCATGGGGAGCAGTGAATTCATCCCTTGTTTTACTTTGCTTGTGCGCATGGATTTGGTTTTCCCTATTAATCTCTCTTTATCTCAACCCAGGAATTTTCCAGCTTTTACCCTTCCCATTCTTTCCCTAATCCCACTGGTGGAGGATGAGTGAGTGGCTGCCTGGGGCTTGGCTGCTGGCTGGGGTTAAGCCACAACATCAAACAAAACCCAAACCAACCAACCAAACACAACAAAATTTTTGCTCTTTGAATAATCTTTTTGTTATCTTGTGAAGTGTGTTACAAAAGAGAAAAGCAGTTCTGTTCAGGAGAAAAAGAAAATTCTTTTTCCCCTACAGAATATTTTCTTAATATTGTGGGTTTGCTACTCTTTGCAGAATATTTTACCTAACTTTCATCACAAGGAGCTGATTCAAAACAGATTTCCTATGGAGAATATGCAGTTATAAAGCTAAGCTAAGAATTAAAAAATAGAAACAATCCATTTTGAGGACTCCAATTTATCTGCAGGATTTAAATACAATTGAAGATGTCATCACTTTTTATATGCAAGTAGCAGGAGACAAAAGAAACAAAACATACTGATGCGCAAGTGAGAAAAGTGGACATTAAGCTAATTCAAAACAACATGGAAGTAATCAAAACTCAGTCAACAAGCCAAATAAATCTTTGTAAAAGAAAACTAAATATTAAATCTGAGGCAGTTTAAGGAATGGATGACAGTAGATATAATGTGTTTACATACGAGTCTGTGAGATTATAAAACAAGATATGAAATGATAGTGTTGGTTAAATCTCAAAAGGTTGGGAGGTATTTTTTAGCTGGAATAAGCATCAAAATTTTAGCTGCTTTTCCAAATCTTCTCATGGTTTCAAGAAGTTGACAAACAAAATAAAACAAAACCAAGGACAAAAACCACCCAAACCTACACAAAGGAAGAATCTACACAGAAATTCTTGCATTTTCTTATTTCAAGTATATTTCCTTCTGCCTGTTCTGGTATATCTGCTAATGCTTCCCAGAGGTACATAAAAAGTGATAATAACCCTAACATTTCTTTAAACATCTTGATTTCTAGGTAGCATCTCACTTATAAATATTTACATGTACATATCCTTCTTCCATAATAACTAGGTAATTTTTAAAACTTCTTGTTAGGGAAATATGTGTGTTATCACCATATATATTCATATGTAGACAAAGTGGATAGTTGATGTTGAGGAAAGTGGATAGTTGAGGAAAAGTAAAACATTCAGATTTTTCTTTTCTAATGGGAATGAAGGAACAGGATTGTTCCTGTTCCAAATAACAGCAGATGCTTATCTTGTTGTCAGAAGATGAAAATGCAACAAAATGTTACAAATAGAGCTGCACAGGAGAAAAGGAAACCAGGTGGATTACATGTTCTGCATCTGACTGAATTATGGGTAACACATGGGTGTTACAGTTAAGGCTCCAGCACAGCAGCTCTCCTGTTGAATGTGCAATTAGACTCTTATAGACAGCACTATGATCAGAAGTCCTGGCTTCCCAATTGTCCTCACATTTTTTTGGTTCATGCCCAGAATGCTCCCAGCTTTCCAGATCTTACCCCATTACAGAACATGGATCCAGACACAGAAATGTTCTTTGTTGCTTGCAGTGACTCAGCTGAGTTTGGGACAGTAGCAGGAGCTAAAAGGAGCCAGTAGGAATCTGAGGATGTCAAGACTGTGCCCCTAGATTGTGCCCCTATATTTGTAGTGAACAGGCTTGGAGATGCTAAAGAAGTTTTATCTACTCCTTTGTCCCCCTTAGAGTTTCCTAAACATTTATCTTTTTTCCCTTTCTAGGATAGAGGCCTAGGTTGCTAAATCTCCAGATGTAGTTGTATGTCTGCACTTCTCACTATCTCTGCATTTTACTGTGTGGAATGTGGACTATCTCCCTACCTAAAGTAGAGCTATAGGTACTCCAGATAACATTGGTCCTTCCCATTATCTGTATTTTTATTTGACATACTTGCCAGAGCTAGTAGCTCTGCTTTTACTACTACCCAAAAATAACTTTTAGGATACCTTATGATAAAAGGGTTTATATACAAAAAATTTGTGTACTTTGATGGTGTGTTAGCCATCTAATTTCTTTTTACAAATCAATGTTTTATTTGCTTAATGTTAAGATTGCTGGAAACAGAGTTCCCTGTCCAGCTGTATTTCACTCTTATGTTTGTATTTCTATATTTCACTCTTCTGTTCCAACTGGAACTAGGTGATCTTTAAGGTCCCTTCTAGCCCAAACTATTCTATAATTCCATGATCAGTTGCTCTGAATTATTCTGTGAAGCAATCCTTCCCTCCTACTGCTGGTTATGTAACAAGTTTAGAGAGATTAACATCCTGCATTCAGTGCCTAAAATCAGTTGTGTAAATGTCACTCCTAGCACTATTTCTGCTGTAAAGTATGTAAAGCAACTGCAAACACAGGGTATTTTTCACAAGCTCCCAAAGTACTTTGTGTGAGAGTGAGAATGACTCACTGGATGCATCTGCTGTAATACCTAGGGAAACACTTAAAACTGGAAAGAGATGAGCCCTAGTAAGAAGGAAAATTCAAACAGCAGACAGAAAACCATTCTCAGTTTCCATGAGCAGGAAAATGACGTAAGCTTCAAAGGGAGAGCATGTTTAGAGCTGGCATGTATTTCCACGGCTATTGCCAGATATCAGTTCTAGGAATCTGTAAATAGCGAAGACCACTTCTTAGCCTTGGCTTTGCTAAACAGCTCTTTCCATGGCTTCTTTAAAGGACTAGGAAGGAACTTGAAAATTTTAAAGGGGTTATGATACCTGAGTGTATTCTCAAAATATCTAGCAGCAAAAGCCACAAATTTAAGCACATCAGTTAAAGAAGAACTCATGATTTCAAAGTAAAAGAGGACACACAGTCAGTTGTAGCCAATTAAAAGTTATTTTTGGTGAGAGCTGTACTTTGATTGCACTCCTGGATTTACTGTGTTGCGAAACATGTGTTCCATGTTTTGCACGTCTGTTTTCCCAGATGCTTAAAATCTATTCACCAGCCAGACACATTGCAGAAAAGAACATCATCTGTAGGTAGAAAATGTGACTCTATTCTTTAAGACATGACATTAGGCATAGGTTTTAATCATTTATACTTTCCATCACTGAGCATTATCTTGGTACTGACTGAAAATTTTCAGTGTGAATTATTGTAATTGTATTTTTTTTCTACTTCTAAGAACACAGTTTCAGTCAAAATCAGTGACATCTATCAACAGGGGATCACAGGTCTGCCTACTCTCTGCCATGAATGCTGTACAACTGTCAAGTTGTCTGTTAGACTCTTGAAAAAAAAGCACAAGGAATTAAAGTTGTCAGGAGCTGCAAATAGGTGAGGTACAGAGTAAACAGCTGGATTCTGAGAGAACTTTAACAGATTTGAAACAGCTGTGTTCCTGAAAAATCTTATAGAGGCAGAGGATGCATGCAAATGGTCTTTATGTAGAACTTTACCTAACTGTCTTTACCTAACAGACAATAAGAGGGCTCATTCAGTTCAGGTATATTTTAGGTGAGGAAGCCTTGTGAATTGTAATGTCTATGTCTCTAGCACAGCTGCATAGTCGTGGCATCTCTCCAGGTTTTAGAACATTTTTCCCATTTGTATAATACTCAAGCACCAATTCTGTGAATCACTGGGGGCTGACTGGAGGCTGAGGGAATTTCATTTCTCACTGTCACTCACTTAAAAGCCAGACCTGACCTTAAGAGCATTCCGGTCATAGTAAAAAGTAACTACCACAATAAAAGGCTGAACAATCATTTTTGGTTGATTTTGACTATTTTCTGAAATAAGGAGGATTTGGGTACAAAACTACAACAAAATGTATGTTACTAATTTATAAACTACAGAAAAAAGTGCCACATTCTTTTCTTTCTATTATTTCTATTCTTTCTATTCTCATTTCTTTTTGTCATTTTGCAGGTAAATATTCATAAAATATTTATCAACAGTCTCATTATTTTTAAATAGAATATATTATGGAGACAGCTGAGAAGCAATGAGTTTTCTGTCAGACTGTAGTTTGTCTTCAAATGCAGTGTAGACTGCCTTCATTATGAGAAATGACTTTGCTTTTCAGGATCACTGTGAATAATACCTAAAAATAATGACTCATAATATCCACACCCACACCATAAGGACTACATGAACAGTCTTCTATTTTCTTTAAACCTTTTTTACCTCTTCTTACAGTCTATATTTCTCTAATTTGTCTGATATTTTAAATATTTTATTATTAATTTAACACTCCTTTCCAAGTAGTCCAGAAAAGGCACCCAGAGCTCAATGATTGTTTCTCAGGACTGTTCAGATTAGCCTGCTAAGGACAGGTGTTAATTTTTATTAGACCTTGGAGAAGAAACAAATTTCTATTTGTTGCATTTCTCACAGTCCTCAAAACTGGGAAGACCCGGCATACAAATGAAATTTTGTTGAGTGTTTCATATACAAAGAATTCAATCATGCAAACACTTAAACACATGCTTGGTTTTATACACATGAATAGTCTTATTAACCTATTACTATTTAAAGGGGGAAAAAAAGTTTCCATTTAGACCTCTCCGTAATTAATGCTACCATTATATTTTATAACTTAATGAACACATATAATTTAAATATACTTAAGGTTTAATTACAGGTTTGCCATTGAAAGAGCCTAAGAGAAGAGTTATAAAGATATTCCAGTAATCTGGAACTCATGGTAAACTCATTATGTTCCTTGACATGGAGAAAACTTAAACCACATTATCTGTAATTTGACATGAAATCTACAGTTCATTACAGCATCTAAGTAAAATGAAAGAAGGTAATGGCTGTGCAAACCAAAGACTTACTAATGGTGTTAAAAAATTAGTAGATTTGCACTTGTTTGCTAGGGTAAATAAAAAGAAAATACAATCACCTTGAAACATGTCTGAGATGAACAGCCAAATCCTCTTTCAGTGATCATCAGTGAGTATAAAATTAAATATGTAATTAACTTCAGCCTAAGAAGAAAATTTGAAATATAATAGAAACCCAGGAAATGCGACTGTGAAAGCAAGGGGACTCTATGACAGGAAAACCTGTGTGACTATGCTGTTCTCAGTCAGAGAGTTTTGATGCAAAAGCACACATAAATCCAAATCCAAGTGCATAAACAACTCTCACACTGCCTAACAAAAAGAGGATCACCATAACAAGGATGGATGTCAGTAACACATGCTGCAAACTCCAAAATCAGGTCAGAAAGTACATGCCAATATTGAACCTATGAAACTGCCACCAAAGTGAAGTAGGCAGCATAGCAAACAATGATTTATCCCCAAAGTCTATATGCTTGTATTCTGGACGCTGATATTTAAACAGAAAGGCTGTGTCAGGCTGGAAGGGATGATACAGAGTGGTTTAATAGCTACATTTCTGTTGTTACAGCAAGAAAGCTAATAACAGAATATCAGCATAGGCTTGCATTATTTTGGGGGAGTACAGGGACTTATAAAGGTCTGATTTTAGCTGAAATTTTGAATTACTTAAGTACTTATTTTTGGCTGTTGTTAAGACTGTTTCTCACATGTTAGCATAATATAAAATTAGATAAATGGATATATTATATGGTGATTCAGGGTATTTCAGAAAAGTGGTTTTGTAATGATCATATGTGTTGCTTGAAAAGTCTCAAAATTACACTGCCTTTTGTTACAAAAAGCCTATCTTTCCATAATGGTAGCTTGATAGCATGTGGGTGGAATGAGTCTTTCCCAGGGCATTAGCAAAGCACTGGTATAAAATATTTTTGTTTTCTGTAGTAGTTCATTATATCGTGAAGTAAAAGAGCTTTTGAATTGTGTGCATAAATATATATATATATATATATATATCAATAAATTGTAATTTGCATTTTTGCAATCATTCATTAATACCACACACAGTCACTTGTTAACCACCAGCAACATCAGACACTTCTTTTGCACTTAATACACCACATAATATGTCTGGGACTAAAAGGTATTTCTGTTTTGCTGAGAAGTCCATGTAAGCATCCCAACAAACAGATTCACAATGCCTTTTCTCAGAGAATCACAACATTTACAGAGTTGGAAGGTGTCTCTGGGTGTTGTCTAGTCAGTCTCCCTCCTCAAAGCAAGGTCAGCTGTAGCAGGTTGACTCTCAGGATTGTATCTCTTGATATGACAGCTACTCCAAGCCCTTAGTCCTCTTTGTGGGCCTTTGCTGGACATGTTTCTATCCATCCATGTATCTCTGCTCTGGGCAGCACAGAACAGGACCAAGCACCTAGATGTATCTTTAATCCAGTGCTACAAGTTCAATTTGGTGTCCACCAGGAAACCCAAGTCGTCTTCTGCCAATATGCTTTTCAGACTGTTGGCCACCAGCGGATGTTGGTGTCTGGGGTAATTCCAGCAAAAGTTCATGACTTTGCAATTATCTTTGTTGAAATCAATGACATTTCTGTGGGCCTCTTCCTCCAGCATTTCGAATTTCTTCTAAATGGTAGCACAACCACCTGAATTGGTCAATTTCCCTGGTTTAATATCTTCTGCAAACTTGCTATGGGTGCACTCTATCCCACCAGCCAGGTCACTAACGATGGTTAACGGTGGTTAAATAGTTCTGGCCTCAGATCAAGCCTGAGGGTACACCCCTGGGACTGGATTGAAGTTGGATTTTGTGTCACTGATCACAAATCTGAGCCCAGCATTTCAGCCAGTTTGCTCTCCACCTCCTTGCCTGATTACCTAACCCATATTTCATCATTTTGCCAGTGAGAGTATGATGGAAGGCAGTGTCAAAAGACTTGCTGAAGGTGAGATAAACAATATCCACTGCTACCCTCATCCATTAAACCAGACATTTCATTGTAGAAAGCTATTGGGTTGGTCAGGCATGATTTTCCCATTGTAAAGCCAGGGTGATTACTCTCAATCACCTTCCTTAAGTTCCTGAGCCGTTTACTCTGAAAAGCACATAAAGGTTTATTAACTTCACCCACATAATTGTGATTAGTTTATAGCTGGTATGATATGGTAATTGTAAAATTCTTATACATACCAATCTCAACATTAAAAGCATGGTCTTGACGTAAGCATGGAGTCTGTGGTTAACAAAAAAAATGAGAGTAAGATGAAGTCCAGATAAGATTTATACTAAAAGATGGGTTTGGAAATGCTATTTGGAAACCAGTTGTCTATCTTTTCAGGCAGGCCAGATATAAGAAATGTTTTCTTTCTCCCCTTTGCTGTAGAAGTTAAATGATTAGCATGATGTGTTTGGCCACAGCTCAGCAACTGGATCAGTGAAAGATTATGATCTCTTCATAACATTGCTTCTCTAATCTGTTTAATCAATGTGGCTGTATTCCTGTAAGATTCTCTCTGGGCTAGCAGATGAATGCTCTAGCAATGTGTGATTGTGAGGTTGCAGCAGCACAGAAAGTTACATTGCATTGAAAAAATATTTTCAAATTAAGATAAATCTTGTTTACACACCATGGGAAAAAGTTTGGATGGTTCAGATAGTTCAGTTATTAGAGTTATCTAGAACAGGCAGCAAATCCATCCTATAAAAACATTGTCATATTTTTCCTCTCTCCTTACCTTTTAAAACAGAACAATAAAATTATCACAATGTTTCTTTCCTTTAACTATCTCTAAGTGTATACAATATATTTACAGACTGACTGCAACTGTAAATCCACAGTTGGTGTAAAGCTCTGCTCTGCCCTGTATTTGCTGACTTTTGAGGAGTCTGTTTTCCAGAACAAATTTCCTTCTCCCCTGTATTTGCTGCACTATTGGAAATGCATCTGCCAATGGAGCCCAGTGTCTGTAAGTGCTTTCATTAAGATCCCTCTGTTTGGCGTTCATAATTCAAATGTTTCCATTATTCTTAAGCTGAATTAGAAGTACTTCCTTAACCAAAGAAGAGCTTCTATAATCACCCTTGAATATGGTTTCTTTTATTTTGAGCACACACAACACTTGGACAAGAGTAAGTTTTCTGGAACAGAAATTCTGAATATTACTGGATTTAGATTCCATTTCTCTATTCTTAAAGCATCAATCAAGATTTTTCAATCTCAATACTTTATTTGAGAACTAATTCATAACACAAGTCTTAAATATAGTCTAGATAGAATAGTTTGCAATTACTTGAAGAAATCCTGTTCAAAGAAAATTATAAATGTTTAGGTCCGTATTTTTATTCTAAGAGCCCCACGGTTCGAAAGTCTGTCTTATAAATTAGGTGATTTTTTTTTTTTTTTTTTTTTTTTTTATGACAAAGAATATGAAACTTGCTTTGATTAGGGAATTTTCATGTGAGTTAAAGTGAGTTAAAGTGTCCTCTGAGATTTTCGAACACAGACATGTTATTAAAGTTTTAAGTATATTTGAAAAAGAATGCCACCGTTTTGGTGTGAACTTAGTATGCTACTGTCATCTTCCTGATACAGCTTCCACCTTCAGTGGGAAATGATGGTTTAATATTCAGATATAACCTTTTCCTTACTGGCATACATGCATTTATGTATTGCTTCTGATAACATTGGCCACAATGTGTAAGATGTCACATAATATTGTATTACAACTTTTCTTGCAAACTGTGTGTTGCAAAGGGTTTGAGAAGTTCCAGAAAAAAGGAGCTCACCCTCAACCTTTGTCATGCGGGCATCCCTCAAGCTGTTGGATACACAAAGCAATAAGGAGATGATCTCTTACACAGTGGTTGTCAAAATTTTCCAACTGCAGATTTCAGCCCTTGTCTTCTGATTTGGTGTAGTGTGACATCATGCAGAAAAAAAAAAAGAAGCTGAAACTCACTACTGTACTGCATGCAATTCTTTACTAAGAAACAGAGTGCTAATAAGAAACAACTCTTAAGACACTGTAGTCATCCTTATTACTGAGCAAAATGTGTTTAATCATAGTCTACCACCTGTAGATTCTTTTATTGTTTCACAAGGTCTATCTGTACATTATCATTCTCTAGGTCGAGAATAGGTGCTATGAATAAAAACTGAGGACTATTTTAGTTTTTGTCTTCCATTATCTGCTTGGTTGGCTACAGGCTTTGCTAGAAGAAGGGATATTTTTGTATCCAGAGTAACTGTGGGTGAGGTAAATTCATAAAGATGCACTGACGTGGGCTCTAAAGCTGTGCACATCCAGCAGAGCTGTTAAATTGGGGATTATCAGGGATGGAGACCAGGCAGGCAGTCCAGGAGCCAAGGCAGACAGCAAGGCAGGTGGCACCATGCCTGCTCCCAAAGGATGCAGGCATCAGGAGCCCAGGCAGCGGTCAGGTGTGCTGGTGGCACTGGTATTTTTCTACCCACAGGCAAAACTCCCTCATGAGTGAATCTCCCTGGAGAGACAGAGCAAGATGTGACAATGCAGGGCAGCATTTCAAAAGTTCTTATATGTATGTGTGTATATATATATATATATATATATATATA